>CM077160.1:14032725-14225343 GCA_039583875.1 Platanthera guangdongensis | reverse complement strand
TCATAAAAGTCACGGAGCTTCTTGCGTTTACCCATGAACATCACCCAACCAGAATACCGGTCCAGATGGGCTTCACACATCATGCCTACGCCGTACTTCATAACTCCGGCTCTAGATGCAGACGTAACAAAGGAATCTCTTCCGCGATCCACCTCTTGGTGGAGGATTCCAGCACATGTATAGAGAAAGGACTTCGATATCCAGAAGGAGATCGTTACCCTTGAAGATCGCTTCGGCGCCATGAAGTAGCCGGATGGGAACCACCGCCTCGGCTCTGCCTTCACGAATCCGCTCTCGGATCTTCGATCCGCAACTCCGCAGCTCCTACAGCAGCTAGAAGACTCCTCCCTTCTCTCTCCCTTAGGCCTTTCCCCTTCTCCCTTGGAATGAAAATGAAGAAGAAGAAGAAGAAGAGAAGATAAGGGATTATCTTTCAAATCTCGGCCTCCAAGACACCTGACAAAGCCCAGCCACTGGATCCAGGAAAAGGGAACAAACGGCTCAGATTGCCAGAGAAAACCCAAAACACGGCCTGACACGCCCTGTGACACGCCCGTGTCCACAGGCCGTGTCCCCTAAGCGGCAGACAACGACTCAATCCAACAGTACACGCCCGTGTGACACGCCGTGTCACGGCCGTATACCCGACACGCCCTCAGACACGCCCGTGTCTAAGGCCGTGTGCCTCAAGGAAAAAATCCCAAATCCAAACCCGAGACGTCACACGGCCTGGCACACGGCTTGCACACGCCCGTGTCATGGCCGGTGCACCAGGACACGCCCGTGTTCCTCAAACACGCCCCAACCCGAGACATCGAGCTGATTTCGACGCCCACTGACACGCCCTGTGACACGCCCGTGTCACAGGCCGTGTCCTCACGGGAAAACCCGATACTCGACGATCGTCGAGAATACTCGGCCGAACAAACGACACGGCATCCGACACGGCGTGTCCTGGGCCGTGTGCCCCATTCTCGAGATGTCACGCAAAACTCGTCGACACCGAGGCCCGATCGTCGACAAAACCCCGACAAGCCCTGCGACACGGGGCGTGTCGCAGGCCGTGTCAACTGACACGCCCTGGGACACGCCGTGTCCCAGGCCGTGTCACCAAGCCTGAACCCAATTTTGCTCAAAATGACCCTCTTGACTTCAGGGTGTTACACGATGTACGACTGGGATACCTGGTACACCAAGAAGGTGCCCTGAGTGCACGGAGCGTCTGGTGGATACCAGCGTTTGTGATATGATTGTGATTAGTAGTGTTGATTATATGAATATGGAAATGCATACAGGTAAGGAACCACTACCCCGGGTAAGGGGTAGGGTCGTTATAAGTGGTCAGCTAAAGCTGGTCGTTACTTTGTTTTCTGCTTTGGATTGGATGGCTAATTGCAGGTGCTGCTGCTTAATGATCAGAATAGATGGACTGCTGCTAAAGGCACTCGAAGGCCGTGCGAATCGTGGTTGGATTTCATGTGTGGCCGGCCTACGTGCCGATTTACGAAAATGTATTTGTGTAAAGAGAAACTTGTAAGGACTTAAGGCCATGTGTGTGAGAGTTGTAATACATTCCTGATTTGGATATATAAATATGGAGTTTATATAGTAGTGGACATTCTTTGAGTTGAGTTCATGGTAACTTAAAATACTGCGCTAGAATGTATTGAGTTAGGATGCGAGTAGATTTTGATTTTCACAAGTAATTCCGTCGTTTGCCTATGACATATGGCGTGGGGGTCCCGCGGCCGGACCCACCGCTATGCCACGGCGAGGGGGGCGTTACAAAGTGGTATCAGAGGGAGGTTTAGATTGTTTGGGAGGAAGAACATAATTGAACTCACGAATGTCCACTAGGAATGTATTTCATGAACGTAAGGGGCATGAGTGTGTAGTCAATGTATAATTATCGTTATGACATGGTTGTTTAATGGTGTTTTGTACATTGCTAGGTGGCGAGGAGTGGTGCTGGGCAGTCGGATCCCCAGCGATCTGATGAGAGTGCAGCACCCGTTGAAGCGCCTACGCCTCCTTCGGCGGAGACCATATGGGTGGTGACGGAAACGGTGCTAGCAGTGTTACAGGCACATCCGACTGGGCAGGCAAGGCCTGCAGGGGTGCCAGTACGGCCTGGTGTAAGGAAAGAGTGTGCGGCAGTTGTGGTGGAGGAGCAAGTAACGAATGAGTCATTAAAAAGCCTTATGGAGTTTCATCCACCTACGTTTGGTGGGGCGATTTCCCCAACGCAGGCGGAAGACTGGGGCTCGAGTAAAGAGGATCCTGACTGCAATCAGGACTGCAGAGGAGCAGAAAGTGACTCTAGCCACTTTTCTCTTGGAAGGAGATGTGATACTGTGGTGGGATGAGATGGAGGTACATCACTTGGCAGGTCGAGGTTTAGCGGAGGTTTCAATTGAGGAATTCTCCAGATTGTTTCTCGCCAAGTATTTGTCGGTGTCGTAGCGGCCTGCGATGGAGAACGAGTTTCAACGCCTGGTGCAGGGTGAGGCTAATATTGCTACGTACCTGCATGAGTTTACCAGACTGGGGAGATATGCGGGGTCTATCTTCGCGGAGGAAGCGCGAAAGACGAATCGCTTTTATGAGGGACTGCGGGATAAGTTGAGGTTGTTCCTCCCGAGTTCAGTGAACCAAGGCTTCCAAGCGTTGGTTGATACGGCCCGTGCGTTGGAAAAGTATTTGAAGCGAGTACAAGAGAAGAGACTGGCAGTGGAGAAGCCAGAATTTAAGGTGTCGTAGTCGGAGCAATCGGAGTTTAGAAGACAAGAGAAGAAAAGGTTTAGACCTGTTGAATCAGCTCCGTCGACTGTTTCTTCGGGCTCAACGTATGGGCAAGGACGTGTTGATACACGTATATGTTATAACTGCGGGAAGCAGGGACACATAGCAAAATTTTGTTGGAATTCCCCTACAGGAAGTGAGAAAAAGATATGTGTGTCTTATGAAGAAAAGGGGAAAGCAGTGGTCGAGTCATCTGCATCCCGGACGCAACCTTGGTTGCATAATTTGGAAGTGCAAGAGTCGCAAAGCTCAATTGGTGAAATTCAGCCTCGAGTGTTTAATTTGGCTCTTACGCGAGAGATGCAAAATCGGGAGGCTGAGCGGAAGTAAGGATAATGACTTGTATCACTTGGATGATATGCATATTGTATATATCTGATGACTAACTAGTAATGTGAATCCTGATAATGTGCCTACTGATGATATTCATGTACATATATGTGATATGTTATGATGTATGTCGACAAGATGGTGCACTTGGCTCGATTCTGATCTATGTATATGATGTTTGAGGGGATATCGCATGTTTGAGCTATCGATCACCAGATGAAACTGTGGATAAATGTGCACATGTGGAGGTTGGATTGTTGTAACATCTTCTTTTGACGTTATAACAGTATGGTTATTGTATTCCTTCCTGTGTACGAATTTCGTGGACAAAATTTCTTGAAGGAGGGGAGGGTTGTAACACCCAAAATTCTAGAAATGGGAAAATATTGGGTGACACGGCCTGGTACACGGGCGTGTCCCAGGGTGTGTCCCGCTGGGGTTGAGCAGTTGGGCGCGTGGCCGATGAAATTCGGTCGACAAAGTTTTCGGGAGGTCACGCCTTGTGACACGGGCGTGATAGGAGCGTGACAGGGGGTGTGACAGGGAGCGTGTGTAACGCCCCCACCCGTCACATGACATATAACGGTGGGTCCGGCCGGGGCCCCACGCCATATAGCACAGACAAGCGAAGGAATTACGTGTGGAAATCAAAATCTATGCGTATCCTTAACTCATTCCATTCTAGCGCAGCATTTTTACTTGTTAGCAGGAACTCAAACCAGAATGTCCACCAATATATAAATACCACATTTATATAACAACACCAGGAATGTATACAACTCACACACCCTGGCCTTATGGCCTTACAGGTTCCTCTTTACACAGCAACAATTTCGTACATCGGCACGCAGGCCGGCCACACATGAAATCCAAACACAACTCTTCACATGGCCTTCAAGGGCCTATAGCAGCAAGCTAGCCATTCCACTTAGTCATTTCAAGCCGCAACACCTATAATTCCACATCCAAGCCAACACAGAAAACAAAGTAACGGTCAGCATTTGGCTGACCCATTATAACGACCCTACCCCCTACCCGGGGTAGTGGTTCCTTCCCTATATACAGTGCTGTCATCTATCATCAAGTATCATCAAGCATCATATGTATATCATATGTTTATCCTGCTAGCAAACACATAACATCACAAACGCTGGAATCTACCAGACGTTCCGTGCACTCAGGGCACCTTCTTGGCGTACCGGAATCCACCAGTCATACACCGCCGATTCGAGGTTTTAACTTGTTGGTTGACCGGCCCTAGTCCACCAGTCTCGCAAGCTGGCGACATCCCTCCCAAACCACACAGAGGTACACCCTCACAGCATCCAACAACCAGAGTAGGTCGACCCACAACATGTGGTGTAGCACGCCGGGTTTATCCAAGCTCCCCAGGCAATGTCTACCCATCGACCCCCCTCCTAATCCGATCGACCCACACTATGTGGTGCAGCAAGCCGGGTTTAACTCGGCTCCCCAGGCATTGCCACCCATCGATCCCTTCCTAACTAGATCAACCCACCCTAGTGGTGTAACAGGTCGGGTTTATCACGAGCTCCCCAGGCGTGCTACCAATTGATCATTGCATAAGCAGGAGCTTTGCCAAAGCCTCCTCATCATCACATCCATACATTCATCACAATAGAAATCTATTTACATATCATCAAAACCACGGAGTCTTCTCCGGTTTACCCATAAACATCACCAATCCAGACTACCGGTCCAGATGGGCTTCACACAGCATGTCTATGTCGTACTCCATATTTCCGGCTTTAAATGCAGACTCAACAAAGGAATCTCTTCCGCAAATCCACCTCTTGGTGGAGGATTCCAAACACATGTATAAAGAAAGGACTTCGATGTCCAAGAAGGAGATCGTTACCCTTGAAGATCGCTTCGGCGCCATGAAGTAGCCGGATGGAAATCACCGCCTCGGCTCTGTCTTCACGAATCCGCTCTCAGATCTTCGCTCCTCACTCCGCAGCTCCTACAGCAGCTGGTAGACTCCTCCCTTCTCTCTCCATTAGGCCTTTCTCCTCTCTCTCTTGGAATAAAGATGAAGAAGAAGAAGAAGACAAAAGAGGGTTTAAATCCCCTTTTTCTCGGCCTTCACAAGACCTGGACAGAGCCCAACCATTGGATCCAGGAAGAGGGAAACAAACGGCTCAGATGTGGACAGAAAAGCTTTAACACGGCCTGACACGCCCTGTGACACGCCCGTGTCACAGGCCGTGTCCCTCTAAGCGGCAGACAACCGACTCAATCCAGCCAGTACACGGCCGTGTGACATGCCCGTGTCACGTGCCGTGTCCCCGACACGCCCTCAGACACGCCCGTGTCTGAGGCCGTGTGCCTCAACAAAAATAATCCCAAAACAACCCGAGACTTCACACGGCCTGGCACACGCCCGTGTTCCTGGCCGTATGCACCAGGACACACCCGTGTCCCGCAAACACGCCCCGGCTCAAGACGCCGAGCTGAGTTCGATGACCACTGACACGCCCTGTGACACGCCCGTGTCACAGGCCGTGTCTTCACTGGAAACGCGATACTCGGCGATCGTCGAGTAACAGTCGTCGAGGACACGACACGGCCGTGTCCTGGGCCATGTGCCCCCTCTCGACGATGTCGAGCGAAAATCGTCGACACCAAGGCCGATCGTCGACACGCCCGTGGCGCAGGCCGTGTCGGATGACACGCCCTGGGACACGCCCGTGTCCCAGGCCGTGTCACCCAAAAATTTCCTGTTTTCAGAAAATTGGCCTGTTACAATCCTCCCCTCCTTCAAATAATTTCATCCTCGAAATTTGACTCCAAGCAGCCAAGCAGTCACGACATCACAAAAGCGTACACCCCAAGCCTCCGCACACACGAACAAACAGACAGCACAACAAACATCCCTAACTTCCACGTGTGCACATTCAGCCAAATAAGACCTCAAAATAAAACAACATAATTGATTCTCAGCACAATCACAAGTGCACCAAGCTTTTCTTAATATGCACACCAGCTAGTATTCATCACACCTGATAGATACACATAGTTTTCATACACAACATTCATAAGATCGACATGATGCACATCACAGTTCACTTCCGCTCAGCCTCTCGATTTTTAAATTCGCGATTTAGAGACAAATTAAACACTCGAGGCTGAATCTCACCAACTGAGCTTTGCGGCTCTTGCACTTCCATAGCATGAAAGCGAGGTTGCGTCCGCGGTACAGATGATTCGGCCACTGCTTTCCCTTTTTCTTCATATGACGCACCTATCTTTTTCTCACTCCCTGGAGGGGCATTCCGACAGAATTTTGCAATGTGTCCTTGCTGCCCACATTTATAGCATATACGTTTATCCACACGTCCTGGCCCATACGTCGCCCCCGAAGAAACAGTCGACGGCGCTGATTCTACCGGCCTAAATCGTTTCTTCTCTCGTCGTCTAAACTCCGATTGATCCGATTGTAACTCTGACTTTTCTATTGCCCGTCTCTTATTCTCTTGTACGCGCTTCATATCCTTCTCCAAAGCACGGGCTGTATCGACCAATGCTTGGAAACCTTGGCTCACGGAACTCGGAAGTGCCAATCTCAATTCATCCTGCAATCCTCCATAAAACCGATTTGTCTTTCGCGCTTCCTCCGCAAAGGTAGATCCTGCATATCTCCCCAATCTTGTAAACTCATGCAGGTAAGTATCAATATCTCTCTCACCCTACACCAGACGGAGAAACTCATTTTCCATCGCAATCCTCTGCGACACTGGCACATACTTGGCTAAAACTATTTGGGAGAATTCCTCCATTGAAACCTCTGTTAAACCTCGACCTGCCAAGTGGTGCACTTCAATTTCATCCCACCATAATCTCGCATCGCCTTCTAACAGAAAAGTGGCCCACGTCACTTTCTGCTCCTCTCCTGTCCTGATTGCAGTTAAGATCCTTTTTACCCTTGTCAACCAATCTTCTGCCTGCGTTGGTGAAAGCGCTCCACCAAACGTCGGTGGATGAAAGTGCATAAAACGTGACAATGAGTCGTCACTTGCTTGTGCTTCCATCACCACTGCAGCATGCTCTTGCCTTCCACCAGGTATTGCCTGTCCAGTTGGCTGTGCTTGTAACACTGCAAGCACTGTCTCCGTCACCACCCGTATGGCTTCTGCCGAGGGAGACATAGGCGCTTCCATGGGTGCTGCACTCTCATCCGACCGCTGGGGCTCAGACGGCCCAGCTCCATCCCTCGCCACCTATCAATATACAGAACACCATTACTACTTCCAATCATAACGGTACTGCTACATTGACTACTCCCTCACGCACATCATGTGCATGACATACATTCCTAGTGGACATTCATGAGTTCAATTATGTTCTCTCCTCTCCAAACAATCTCAACCTGGCTTTGATACCACTTTGTAACGCCCCCACCCGTCACATGACATATAACGGTGGGTCCGGCCGGGGCCCCATGCCATATAGCACAGACAAGCGAAGGAATTACGTGTGGAAATCAAAATCTATGCGTATCCTTAACTCATTCCATTCTAGCGCAGCATTTTTACTTGTTAGCATGAACTCAAACTAGAATGTCCACCAATATATAAATACCACATTTATATAACAACACCAGGAATGTATACAACTCACACACCCTGGCCTTATGGCCTTACAGGTTCCTCTTTACACAGCAACAATTTCGTACATCGGCACGCAGGCCGGCCACACATGAAATCCAAACACAACTCTTCACATGGCCTTCAAGGGCCTATAGCAGCAAGCTAGCCATTCCACTTAGTCATTTCAAGCCGCAACACCTATAATTCCACATCCAAGCCAACACAGAAAACAAAGTAACGGTCAGCATTTGGCTGACCCATTATAACGACCCTACCCCCTACCCGGGGTAGTGGTTCCTTCCCTGTATACAGTGCTGTCATCTATCATCAAGTATCATCAAGCATCATATGTATATCATATGTTTATCCTGCTAGCAAACACATAACATCACAAACGCTGGAATCCACCAGACGTTCCTTGCACTCAGGGCACCTTCTTGGCGTACCGGAATCCACCAGTCATACACCGCCGATTCGAGGTTTTAACTTGTTGGTTGACCGGCCCTAGTCCACCAGTCTCGCAAGCTGGCGACATCCCGCCCAAACCACACAGAGGTACACCCTCACAGCATCCAACAACCAGAGTAGGTCGACCCACAACATGTGGCTTCTGCCGAGGGAGGCATAGGCGCTTCCATGGGTGCTGCACTCTCATCCGACCGCTGGGGCTCAGACGGCCCAGCTCCATCCCTCGCCACCTATCAATATACAGAACACCATTACTACTTCCAATCATAACGGTACTGCTACATTGACTACACCCTCACGCACAGCATGTGCATGACATACATTCCTAGTGGACATTCATGAGTTCAATTATGTTCTCTCCTCTCCAAACAATCTCAACTTGGCTTTGATACCACTTTGTAACGCCCCCACCCGTCACATGACATATAACGGTGGGTCCGGCCGGGGCCCCACGCCATGTAGCACAGACAAGCGAAGGAATTACGTGTGGAAATCAAAATCTATGCATATCTTTAACTCATTCCATTCTAGCGCAGCATTTTTACTTGTTAGCATGAACTCAAACCAGAATGTCCACCAATATATAAATACCACATTTATATAACAACACCAGGAATGTATACAACTCACACACCCTGGCCTTATGTCCTTACAGGTTCCTCTTTACACAGCAACAATTTCGTACATCGGCATGCAGGCCGGCCACACATGAAATCCAAACACAACTCTTCACATGGCCTTCAAGGGCCTATAGCAGCAAGCTAACCATTCCACTTAGTCATTTCAAGCCGCAACACCTATAATTCCACATCCAAGCCAACACAGAAAACAAAGTAATGGACAGCATTTGGCTGACCCATTATAACGACCTTACCCCCTACCCGGGGCAGTGGTTCCTTCCCTGTATACAGTGCTGTCATCTATCATCAAGTATCATCAAGCATCATATGTATATCATATGTTTATCCTGCTAGCAAACATATAACATCACAAACGCTGGAATCCACCAGACGTTCCGTGCACTCAGGGCACCTTCTTGGCGTACCGGAATCCACCAGTCATACACCGCCGATTCGAGGTTTTAACTTGTTGGTTGACCGGCCCTAGTCCACCAGTCTCGCAAGCTGGCGACATCCCGCCCAAACCACACAGAGGTACACCCTCACAGCATCCAACAACCAGAGTAGGTCGACCCACAACATGTGGTGTAGCACGTCGGGTTTATCCAAGCTCCCCAGGCAATGTCTACCCATCGACCCCCCTCCTAATCCGATCGACCCACACTATGTGGTGCAGCAAGCCGGGTTTAACTCGGCTCCCCAGGCATTGTCACCCATCGATCCCTTCCTAACTAGATCAACCCACCCTAGTGGTGTAACAGGCCGGGTTTATCACGAGCTCCTCAGGCATGCTACCAATTGATCATCGCATAAGCAGGAGCTTTGCCAAAGCCTCCTCATCATCACATCCATACATTCATCACAATAGAAATCTATTTACATATCATCAAAACCACGGAGTCTTCTCCGGTTTACCCATGAACATCACCAATCCAGACTACCGGTCCAGATGGGCTTCACACAGCATGTCTATGTCGTACTCCATATTTCCGGCTCTAAATGCAGACTCAACAAAGGAATCTCTTCCGCAAATCCACCTCTTGGTGGAGGATTCCAAACACATGTATAAAGAAAGGACTTCGATGTCCAAGAAGGAGATCGTTACCCTTGAAGATCGCTTCGGCGCCATGAAGTAGCTGGATGGAAATCACCGCCTCGGCTCTGCCTTCACGAATCCGCTCTCGGATCTTCGCTCCTCACTCCGCAGCTCCTACAATAGCTGGTAGACTCCTCCCTGCTCTCTCCCTTAGGCCTTTCTCCTCTCTCTCTTGGAATAAAGATGAAGAAGAAGAAGAAGAAGAGAAAAGAGGGTTTAAATCCCCTTTTTCTCGGCCTTCACAACACCTGGACAGAGCCCAACTATTGGATCCAGGAAGAGGGAAACAAACAGCTCAGATTTGGCCAGAAAAGCTTTAACACGGCCTGAGACGCCCTGTGACACGCCCGTGTCACAGGCCGTGTCCCTCTAAGCGGCAGACAACCGACTCAATCCAGCCAGTACACGGCCGTGTGACACGCCTGTGTCACGTGCCGTGTCCCCGACACGCCCTTAGACACGCCCATGTCTGAGGCTGTGTGCCTCAATGAAAATAATCCCAAAACAACCCGAGACTTCACATGGCCTGGCACACGGCCTGCCACACGCCCGTGTTCCTGGCCGTGTGCACCAGGACACACCCGTGTCCCGTAAACACGCCCCGGCTCAAGACGCCAAGCTGAGATTGATGACCACTGACACGCCCTGTGACACGCCCGTGTCATAGGCCGTGTCTTCACTGGAAACGCAATACTCGGCGATCGTCGAGTAACAGTCGTCGAGCACACGACACGGCCTTCGACACGGCCATGTCCTGGGCCGTGTGCCCCCTCTCGACGATGTCGAGCGAAAATCGCCGACACCAAGGCCGATCGTCGACACAACCTCGACACGCCCTGCGACATGCCCGTGGCGCAGGCCGTGTCGGATGACACGCCCGTGTCCCAGGCCGTGTCAGTGGTCATCGAACATCACCAATCCAGACTACCGGTCTAGATGGGCTTCACACAGCATGTCTATGACGTACTCCATATTTCCGGCTCTAAATGCAGACTCAACAAAGGAATCTCTTCCGCAAATCCACCTCTTGGTGGAGGATTCCAAACACATGTATAAAGAAAGGACTTCGATGTCCAAGAAGGAGATCGTTACCCTTGAAGATCGCTTCGGCGCCATGAAGTAGCCGGATGGAAATCACCGCCTCGGCTCTGCCTTCACGAATCCGCTCTCGGATCTTCGCTCCTCACTCCGCAGCTCCTACAGCAGCTGGTAGACTCCTCCCTTCTCTCTCCCTTAGGCCTTTCTCCTCTCTCTCTTGGAATAAAGATGAAGAAGAAGAAGAAGAAGAGAAAAGAGGGTTTAAATCCCCTTTTTCTCGGCCTTCACAACACCTGGACAGAGCTCAACCATTGGATCCAGGAAGAGGGAAACAAACGGCTCAGATTTGGCCAGAAAAGCTTTAACACGGCCTGACACGCCCTGTGACACACCCGTGTCACAGGCCGTGTCCCTCTAAGCAGCAGACAACCGACTCAATCCAGCTAGTACACGGCCGTGTGACACGCCCGTGTCACGTGCCGTGTCCCCGACACGCCCTCAGACACGCCCGTGTCTGAGGCCATGTGCCTCAACGAAAATAATCCCAAAACAACCCGAGACTTCACATGGCCTGGCACACGGCCTGGCACACGCCCGTGTTCCTGGCCGTGTGCACCAGGACACACCCGTGTCCCGCAAACACGCCCCGGCTCAAGATGCCGAGCTGAGTTCGATGACCACTGACACGCCCTGTGACACGCCCGTGTCACAGGCCGTGTCTTCACTGGAAATGCGATACTCGGCGATCGTCGAGTAACAGTCGTCGAGCACACGACACGGCCTTCGACACGGCCGTGTCCTGGGTCGTGTGCCCCCTCTCGACGATGTTGAGCGAAAATCGTCGACACCAAGGCCGATCGTCGACACAACCTCGACACGCCCTGCGACACGCCCGTGGCGCAGGCCGTGTCGGATGACACGCCCTGGGACACGGCCGTGTCCCAGGCTGTGTCACCCAAAAATTTCCTGTTTTCAGAAAATTGGCCTGTTACAGCGTGACCTAGGGCGTGTCCCCTCTGGTCGACGAACTACGCTCGACGATCGTCGAGTGGTAAGCAAGGGGTACACAGCCTGTGACACGGGCGTGTCACAGGGCGTGTCCCGCTGTGTCGAGAGGTCGACAATTTTCTCTCGACGAGGTGTCGAGTGGGTTACATGCCCTGGGTCACGGGCGTGACAGGGCCAACACGGGCGTGTACCCTGGCCGTGTTCTATTTTGGATATGTCAGAATGAGTCGGTTTGTGTGCCGCTTAAGGTACACGCCCTGTGACACGGGTGTGTCACAGGGCGCGTCAGACCCGAAAAGTGATTTTGTCAGAGTTTTCTGGCCGTTCATTTCCCTGTTCTGGATCTAATGGTCCAAGCTTCTTCCCTGTGGATAAAAAGGCCGAGAATGGGATAAATTCCCTTCATTCTCATCTCCTTCTTCTTCTTCTCATTCCAAGAGAGAGAAAGAGAAAGGGAAAGGCCAAGGCAAGGAAAGGAGAAAGGAAAGACAGCTGCTGGAGGAGCTGCGGAGTGCGGATTGAAGATCCGAGAACGGATTCGTGAAGGCAAAGCTGAGGCGGTGTCTTCCATTTGGCTACTTCATGGCGCCGAAGCGATCTTCAAGGGTAACGATCTCCTTCTTGGACATCGAAGTCCTTTCTTTATGCATGTGCATGCGATCCTCCACCAAGAGGTGGATTTCGTAAGCGATTCTGTGGTTGAGTTTGCATTTAGAGCCGGAAGTGTGGAGTATGGCATAGGCATGTTGTGTGAAGCCCATCTGGACGGGTAGTCTGAATTGGTGATGATCATGGGTAAACCGGAGAAGACTCCATGGATTTGATTATATGAAAGGTTTATTCTTTATGGTATGGTTGTGTGATTGTATGGATATTGATGAATGAATGTATGGAGGCTTTGAATAAGCTCCTGGTTGTGGTGAGAGATCAATGGGTAGCACGTCTGGTGTTGGGGTTTCTCTATGAGGATGGCACAACACTTGTGCACGTAGCGGAAGAATAAAAACATCAAGAAAACCCAAAAGAGATGGGATCGGGCCATGGTAGTTGAATCAAGAAGTTAACATACAACTAGGCAAGAATTACCTCGGTGGCGTTGAGTCACAACTCAACGGAGATGCTCCAAGCTTCGTGTTCTTGCTCGTGGCGAGTTCTACGTGGAATGATGTCCACGTCTCTGCAGAAATCCACACGAGCGGGAGAACACCGATTTTTCCGTCGGACGAATAATCGGGAAGGAGAATGACCACACCTTGCTTTTCCACGGACTGCTAGGTCCGCGCCAGGAATAGCAACACCAGCGACAATCGCCGTAGAGGAGGAGGTCGACGGAGCGAGCACGGCGGCGGAACACTTTCGTCGGCGGGATTCGGGATCGGCGGAACGAATGAAGAACGGCGGAACTTCCGTCGGCTCGATCAGAGAGATTTTTTCCGAAAACCCTAAGTATCCATTTATACCAAAGGCATAAATAGACTTAGGAATATCGCTATCCGCAGACCACCCAGAAAATTAGGGTTCCAGAATCGGCGAGAATCACCTAGAAGATTCGGTGAGAATCAATCGGCGAGAATCACCTAGGATCGGCGAGAATCACCTAGGATCGGCGAGAATCACCTAGCAGATTCGGTGAGAATCAATCGGCGAGATTCACCTAGGATCGGCGAGAATCACCTAGGATCGGCGAGAATCACCTAGGATCGGCGAGAATCAGTCGGCGAGTATCAGTCGGCGAGAATCAGAGTACAATACTCGACGATACACGTCGACCCTCGGTCGACTATTCTTACCAATCCTTCAAGGCAACATTTGCCCAACCCGACGATCTTTTAAGGCAACACTTTGCCCATAACCCCATTCAGGTCGGTGATTGGTAACCTTTACCAACACAGTCAATCATCCAACTTCTCCACATCTCTTATGTGCGACCCTGCAGGCTCATATCGCGTTGGCAGTGAGATTACATGTTTGACCACTTCTAGATCACCATGGTAACTCCAACACATGGGAAGTGCGAGATAGCCCTGGCTTGTTACACCACATGGTGTGGGTTGATCTGTATTAGTGAGGATCGATGGGTGGCAATGTCTGGGAGGATGTGAGGAGGACCCTACTTGCTGCACCACATAGTGTGGGTCGATCAGATATAGTTGAGGGGTCGATGGGTGGTAATGGCAGGGGAGCCTCGATAAACCTGGCTGTCACACCACATGGTGTGGTTCGATCTTCTCTGGTTGTTTGTGGATGCTGTGAGGTAGTACCTCTGAGTGGTATGGACGGGATGTCGCCAATAGTAAGATTGGTGGACTAGGATTGAACCGCCCAACCAACAAGTGAAGAACCTCTGATTGGCGGTGTACGACTGGGATACCCGGTACACCAAGAAGGTGCCCTGAGTACACGGAGCGTCTTGTGGATACCAGCATTTGTGATATGATTATGATTGGTAGTGTTGATTCATATGATTATGGCAATGCATATAGGGAAGGAACCACTGCCCCGGGTAAGGGGTAGGGTCGTTATAAGTGGTCAGCTAAAGCTGACCGTTACTTTGTTTTCCGCTTTGGATTGGATGGCTAATTGCAGGTGCTGCTGCTTAATGAGCGGAATGGATGGACTGTTGCTAAAGGCCCTCGAAGGCCGTGCGAATCGTGGTTGGATTTCATGTGTGGCCGGTCTGCGTGCCGATGTATGAAAATGTATTTGTATAAAAAGAAACTTGTAAGGCCTTAAGGCCATGTGTGTGTGAGTTATAATACATTCCTAGTTCGGATATATAAATGTGGAGTTTATATAGTAGTGGACATTCTTTGAGTTGAGTTCATGGTAACTTAAAATGCTGCGCTAGAATGTATTGAGTTAGGATGCGAGTAGATTTTGATTTCCACAAGTAATTCCGTCGCTTGTCTATGACATATGGTGTGGGGCCCCGGCCGTACCCACCGTTATATGCCACGTGACGAGTGGGGGCGTTACATAGGCTACCTCGGCATGCAAGCCAGATTACAATTCATGAAGCAAAGCACTTGACAAAAATAAGCAAATAACAGAAATTTCACTTTATGAGGATTAGGTCTTTTTGGACGGCGAGCTTGATCCTGCTTACGATCGCTACCCTGTAAAAATTTATTGTAACATGGGTCAGCAAAGGCTGACCTCAACTGTGTAACCAACACATCTCCTCCCGGCCGTCCCTAGCGGACCCCCCGGGGCAATCCATCACTCTGCAGGTCAGCACTTCGTATGCAAATATACATGAACTTAGAAAGTAATAAAACATGTTTGGATGTCTCATACAACAAACATGTTTTATGTTGTGTAGGTAAAACAAAGGGGCCTACGATGCAGCATGTATGCAATCCTGGGTTTCACCCAAGGCACTCTATAGCACATGAATCTAACACATCATCACGCATCATCAAACGAGTACTTCCAGTTTTCCCATCGGCGTTCAAGCCGCAATCAAACGGTACTTCCAATTTCCCCATCGGCGTTCAATGTAACATCCCATTTCCAACTAGACCCCTAAGAGTGGTTTTGGCCATGACTAGGTCATGACAAAACCCTAGGAAGCCAGAAATGGGCCAAGAGATAGGAGGCCAAGGTGGGGATCACCATGGTCTGCAAATAGTAGAATTTTTGAACAATGGTCTAGAATGACAATGGGGCTTCACCATGGCCCCAAGACCCTACCACAACACTCCCAAACATTTTGGGAGACCCATTAGAGCCAAAAGGACCCATTAGGGCCAACCCAAGAGGCCCAGTTGACCAAGGTCAACCCTAGCCCTGAATGGGTCAACCTAGCCTACTTAGGGCCAATTGACCCACTCCTAGTCTAGAGGACCCCACCTATGCCCTCCTAACCCTAAAGTGAGGTCAATGGGTCACTAAGGACACATTGGGGTCAGCCCTACAGGCCAGGTAGACCCAAGTCAACTCAAGCCCTAATCTGGTCAAAGTACCCTTACTAAGGGTATGTGACCTCCAAAGTGCAGGGTAACCCTACATAACCCTACCTAGACCCTAAGGGAAGTTAATGGGTCACCAAGGATCCATTGGGGTCAACTCAATTGGTCATGTTGACCAAGGTCAACTCTATTCTAGTGTTAGGTCAAATTAGCCTAAATGGGCTAACCCAAGCTCAAACCCATTTCCCCCACTTGGGCTAACCTCATTTTTATTATTAATATGGGTTATTGGGCTGCCTTTAGCTTGTGGGGTTGACTAGTCAACCAGAGGTGACTAGGAGAGAGAAAGGAGCTCCTCTCCATGATAATAGAGGAGAGAGAAAATGGGGAAGAGGAAAGGAAAGGGAGAAGCCGGCCAAGGAAGGCCAACAGCCACCAGTGATGGCTGTAATCAACTCCTCTAGGGGAGAGGAGTTGATTCCAACCGTTTCCCGGCCACCAAGGGGTGGGTTCAGCCCCCCTCCACACAACCCGAGCCACTCCATTAATGGTGATAATGGTCATTGAAGAACCAGCCTCTCCCCTCCCCCAATTGCCATTTAAACACCTTCAGGGAGCCGAGGGGATCATTTTGGAGCACTTACCTGGAGGAGACGAGCCCTTCCACTGTGCAGTTGCAGAAGCCGAGCGCCGCCGCCGTCGCCAATGGCATCCCGCCGCTCCTCTCGCATCCAGGCCGCCAGGAAGGTCTTCCTCCTCCTCCCCTTAACTCGCGGGTAGATCCTAGGAATCCTTAGGCTTGAGTTTCGGGCTCAATTGAGCCCGATCGAATCCGGGATTTCTCCTGGTTTCGGCAAGAAAAATTCTTGCTTAATCCGCCGGAAAACGCCTCTCCGGCGGCGGAGCCGCCGCCTGACGATAGCCACCACCTCAACGGAGGTGTTGGTGGCGGTGGCCGGCCGGGGAAGGGGCTGGATCGCCGGCGGCAGGGCTTGGAAGTCGCTCCAGGCAGAACAAATCTCAGCCGTTGGCTCAGTGGGGACAATGACCAGATGGCGTCGATCTGCGCCAAGATTCGTGCGGCATCAGATCAAATACTATAGGAATTAAATAAGAATCATTTCATTTCTGTCACACTGGATGTATTTAATGTATTTAAGTTTTAAAAATACTTAGGGACCCTGAGTGGAAATTTGCCCAACATGAACATTGTAGCTTAGGGTGTCTAGTTTGCAGCAAAAATTGTTTGGACCCTTTTGGGTCACTGGTTAGACCAGGGCACCCATTTTGGTGGGACATACCCTTAGGGCTAGGCAGTCACTAAATTGAGTGCCCACTCTTCACCCCAAGCCCAAATTGGCTGAAATTTTGGCAGAGAGTCTATCCTAGACATACCTAGGGCCTGCCAAAAAATGGGAATTTTTGGGGAAAATATTTCTATAGTTTTGGTAAATATTTAATAATCATTAGATAAATTAAATAGGTGCCCTAAACACATCCAAACCCTCCCAAATTTTGGTGAGTGGTCCCTGGGCTCCAATTAGGTTCCTGTATAAAATTTCATCTGTTTTGGATGTGTGTTGAATAGGTTTTGACTCAACCCTATTTATACCCTATGAAGGGCATTTTGGTCAAAAGTGGCACTTTTGGTCTTGAGTGACCAAATCACCTCAACAGAGGCTCAATTGGTGATGAGAGTTGAAAGAACTCCATAGTTAAGCGTGCTCGGGCTGGAGTAGTACTGGGATGGGTGACCTCCTGGGAAGTCCCCGTAGTGCGGGCTTGACTATCGAGTTTACCTCATCAAAGGGAGGCTGTGGCCACCAACAACCCGCCTGTGGATGGAGAGGGGTTGGGGTGCTTGGGCTGCAGCCCGGTAGGGTCGCCTAGAGCGGAGCCGTGACGCTGTCACGTTGGATCGGCTAGGGGCCTTACAATAAAAGTGCACTTTTTATAACGGTCCAGGCCCATCCCATGGGAACCCACTGGCACCGCCGGCCTACCAGGGTCCAGACCCGGGCCCACCACTGGTAGTCAGCCTTTCACATTCAAGCCTGCAGGCCATGCACCCCAACCCCTCTCCGGCCTGTTTATCAGCACGGTAGGTTGTTGCCACTGGGTCTCGAACCCAGGACCTTGATAAGAGAGCTTTCCACCACTCCCTCATCACTAATTGAGCTGCAGCTCAGTTGGTGATGAGGGAGTGGTGGAAAGCTCTCTTATCAAGGTCCTGGGTTCGAGACCCAGTGGCAACAACCTACCGTGCTGATAAACAGGCCGGAGAGGGGTTGGGGTGCATGGCCTGCAGGCTTGAATGTGAAAGGCTGACTACCAGTGGTGGGCCCGGGTCTGGACCCTGGTAGGCCGGCGGTGCCAGTGGGTTCCCATGGGATGGGCCTGGACCGTTATATTCAAGCCGCAAACACACGAGTACTTCCAATTTCCCCTAACGACATACAGGCCACCACACGGAACTTTTGTCATGGCCCCACCCACTCGTGGGTCTTAAAACCCTGACTTGCCTGCAAGCTCTAACTTCTCACGTCAGAATTCTGTCTCACAAACAACAAATTGATGCTAAGAACCCTTGTTTGATCACACCCTCTTGTGAGCTTCATCGCCCGGGCTTGTCCAAAACTTGGTGTTCTCGTCAGTTTCACGGAAGGGGACATGTCTCGTCGGGATACTCTCAACACATGACTTGCAAGTCACGGGCTAGCCAGCCGACCACAGACACAAAGTCGCGCCTTAGCACATAACAATCAAAATCCTTTCCCGGCCTAATCCATCATTCGTACTCACACGAAAATAAGGGGGAACAAACTTCACAAACGACATCTTACCGTAAACGGATTTCTAGCAAAATCCTTAAGGCTCGTTATGCAACATCACCGAGTCAGACTAACGGTCGTGACTACGGCTTCACCCACAATGCCTAATCCACTAGCGGAGCGGATTTCTAATGCAATATCATGCCGGGGACAGACACAATCAACCTGGTGGTTCCTCTTGAACCATAGCAACTCAAACCCCTCTCATTTGAGAGATCTGGTGCCTAAAGACTGAGAGGAGAAACGTCGTTACCTTACGACTCCTCTTCTTAACCATGGAAAACTTGATTTACACGAATGAAAATATGCGCCTTCAAGTCCTCTCCACGGATCTGGCCTCATATCGACGATCGGAGCCCCGAAGCTTCGTCAATGGCTTAGAAAGGCCTTCTTTTTCCTCCTCCAAACTCTCTCCAAACCCTACTCTTTCTCAAAATGAGAGACAAATGAGGGTTTAGAACATTTCAGCCCTATTTACGCCCTTTGGGCGGAGTGTCCTGGGCCATAGGATCAAATCCCAAGAGAAATCGGACGGCTAAAAAGCCAAACAACGGAACTGCTTCTATCCGCTACTGTCGGGCAGTAACTACCTACCGCGCTGCGATAACTTCCCGAGTCGTCGGTCCTTTCGGAAAGAAATCGATATCGTCAGCGTTAACAATACCGCCGCTCTATAGCCACTCAACGCTCTCAACGCTTCAGGAGCTACCGCTGCGCGATAGCATCCTATAGCCGTGTGGTACCACTCGACGCTCTCAACGCCTTCCTACTCAATGCTTAGCTATCGTCGGGTGATAACTACCTATCGTCGGGCGATAGCTTCCAGAGGCTCAATTTCTAGAAAAACTGGGGTGTTACAACTACTCCCCCCTTAGAAGAATTTCGTCCTCGAAATTAAGCATGCACTCAAACAAAAGCATACCTGAAGCAAAAAAGTTCTGGGAAGTCCTCCTGCATTGCTTGTTCACGCACCCAGGTGCACTCGTCTCACCTGCAGTTATCCCACCGCACCTTTACAAGCTTGACCTCTTTGTTCCGTAACTACCGAACTTCTGAGTCCTCTATGCCAACCGGACAGACTTTCGTCCTCAAGTCCTCTTCTACCGGCACCGCTGCCGTCTCGACTACAACGCTCATCTCAATCAAGGCTTTCCTCAAAACAGAGACATGGAAGACATCGTGTAATCTACTCAGCTCTGTGGACAACGCCAACCAGTAGGCTGCTTTTACAATACGTTCCACGACCTCGAACAGCCCGAAAAACCTCAGACTCAACTTCTTAAGTCGGCAAATCCGTGAAATGCCTTTGAACGACTTAATCTTTAGTTATACCCAGTCGCCTACTGCGAACTCCACGTTCCTGTGGCAAGCGCTGAAATACTTTGCTTGACAATCCTAAGTAACCTGCATGCGCTCTTGAATTGTTCGCACCAACTCACAAGAATCAACGACCACCTCTTTTCCCAATAGTTTGGTGTCTCTCGCCTTTATCCATGACATCGGTGTTCGACACCGCCTTCCATAGAAAGGCTCGTATGGCATCATCTTGATACTTGCCTGGAAACAGTTAGTGTAGGCAAACTCCACCATGAAAAGGTGATCTTCTCACCTCTTGACAAAATCAAGGGTACACATTCTCAGTATATCCTCCATAGTACGGTTCATCCTTTCAGTTTGACCATCAGTTTTAGGATGGAACGTCGTACTAAATTTGAGCTTTGTGCCCAGACTTTTTTGTACCAATCTTCAATCCTTGTATGTGAACCGTCCATCACGATCTCTAACAATACTCTTGGGAATTCCGTGCAACCGCACAATATTGCGAACGTACAGTTCTACCAGCTTCTCCATGCTGTCGTCCTTCCGATTCGGGATGAAGTGAGGCACTTTGGTCAAGCGATCAACGATCACCCAAATCGCATCATTTCCCTGCTGCGATCGAGGTAAGCCATGCACAAAGTGCATGGAGATATCATCAAATTTTCACTCGGGGATAGGAAGAGGCTTCAGGAACCCGCCCGGTTTCTGACACTCAGCCTTCAATAAGGCACAAGTTTGGTACCGACTGACGTACAAAGCTACGTCTGCTTCAAATCAGGCCACCAAAAAGATTTCTTCATATTCAAGTACATCTTTATACTGCCCAGGTGAGTGGAGTATTTCTAAAATGAGCCTCAAACATCAACTCTTCACAGAGATTGTCGAGCTGTGGTACACAAATCCTTCTGTCCTTCCTTAAGATCCTATCAATCATCTCTCAGGCACTATCCTCGCCTTTTTGAGCTTCCACCACAAACTGTTGGAACCCTGTATCCACACTGGTCTCTTCCTAAATACGATCGAACAAGTCGTTTTGCAACTCTACCCAGTTCAACCGAGCCATGCTAGACTCACCTCTTGCTACACAATCGATGTCGAGGGACTCAAAGTCTCACACCAACCGCTCATCATGAGCTTTAATCCAATTCCCTTATCCTGAATACTTTCTACTCAAGGCATCGGCCATCACGTTGGTCTTGCCCGGCATATACTGAATAGCCACTTTGTAGTCCCCAAGGAACTCTACCCACATGCACTGTTGTATGTTCAAGTCTTTTTGATCTAGAAGATACTTCAAGATTTTGTGGTCCGTAAAGATCTCCAACTTCGCACCAAATACATAGTGCCGCCAAAATTTCAACACAAAAATTACCACCGCCAACTCCAAGTCACGGACGAGGTAATTCCTATCATGAGGCTTCAATTATCTAGACCCAACGTCTATCACCTTGCCATGTTGCACTAGCACGCAACCCAAACCGCATCCTGATACGTCACTAAAAATCTGAAATCCTTCAGTTTCTTTAGGGAGAATTAGGATTGGAGTTGTCATCAGCCTTTCCTTCAATGTGCTAAATTCTTGATTGTACTCCTGAGTCCACACAAAATTCGGGTCCTTATGAGTCAGAATAGTGAGGGGCAGAGCTACCAGTGAAAAGTTTTACACAAACCTTCTATAGTACTCGGCTAGTCCAAGGAAACTCTTTACTTCTGCCACGGTACTCAGAACTGGTCAATCTCTGATGAACTCAACTTTCGCTGGATCCACCGCCACCCCATCACCACTAATTACATGGCCCAAAAATGTCACATTCTCCAACCAGAACTCGCACTTCGAGAACTTTGCATACAACAAGTTCTCTCTCAAAGTCTGTAAGACTACTCTCAGATGAGCCTTATGCTCTGCCTCCGATTTGGAGTATACCAAAATATCGTCGATGAAGACCACCACAAATGAGTCTAAATACTCCTGAAACACTCGGTCCATTAAATCCATGAATATCGATGGCACGTTCTTCAACCCGAACGAAATCATTGAGAACTCGAAGTGACCGTACCTCATTCCAAACACCATCTTGGGTATGTCCTCATCTCGAATCCGCAACAGGTAGTACCCTGGCTTCAAGTCCAACTTAGAGTACACCACTGACCCTACCAACTGGTCTAACAAATCATCTATCCGTGGAATCGGATACTTATTCTTGACGGTCATTTTATTCAACTCCTGGTAGTCTATGTACAGCCGCGTACTACCATCTTTCTTTTTGACAAACAACACTAGCGTGCTCCAAGGAGATGAGCTGGGTCAGATATACCCCTGCTCCAACAATTCCTGCAACTATACCTTGAGCTCGGCTAACTCCTTCGGTGACATCCTAAAAGGAGGACGTGACATCGACCTAGCTTCTGACACTAACTCAATCGAGAAATCGAACTACAATCGAGGAGGCGCTCCAGGAAGCTCCTCAGGAAACACATCCTTGAATTCTGCCACTACCGACACTTCTCCAATTGATAGCTTGAAAAGTTGAGCATCTAACAATGCTACGAAAGCTACTCCTCCCTGGTTAACTGTCTGCACCAACTACATGGCTGAGATCAGCGAATAGGCCACTCCACTAAGGCCCTCAAATTTAACCTCTTTCTTTCCTTCGCTTCTTAGGGTCACCACCTTGGATAGGCAGTCAATACTGGCATGCTGCTTTGCAAGCCAATCCATCCTCAAGATCACATCGAATTCAGCTAACGGTAGAACTGTTGCTACCAACATGAAGTCAACTCCGTCTAGATTCCAACCAATGCGCCCTCTCGTCCCGGTAGTCATGAAAGACCCATTGGGCATGCGCACCCTAAGCTCTACGTCCTCCGAAAAGGGCTCGACTCCAATTCTTCGGATAAAGCTTTCCGCAAGAAAGGAGTGTGACGCTCACGTGTCGAACAATACCCTAGCGGGATAACCGGAAACTAGCACGAAGCCTAAAACACAGGCAATACACATAAAAGTCTCGAAAGTCTAAAGACAATAAACAAACTTAAACTTTCTCATACCTGTCACCAAATCGGGTTGTCGAATCGCTTCCTGCTGCCGAAATTTGCATGCCCTTGGTTGCACGGGTTGGAAACGTGAAGCGCTCGACTTTGCCATTTTTCCTTTCTCTGCAACGCAGGGACCTGAACGCACGAACTGCTCTTGCCTTGGCTCCTAGTCAGCGCCACCCTCAGTACAGAAACAAGCTATGTGGTCTAGCTTGTCACACTTGTAGCACGATGGTGGTCCCTTGAAGTGAGAACCCCCAGACGTCGTACTGCTCTTCTCTCATGACTTGAAGGGATGGGGCATTTTCTTCCACTTACTACCATCAAACTTCCCTTGCAATTGAAAAGGCTTTCCTTCTCCCTATTTTATTGCAAGTCTCTTACGACGTTGGGTTCGTTCTGTCACTCTCCAACGTCCTGGCTGCTCAATCAACTCGTTGAAGCCCGCATTTTTCATAGTTATAAGGGGTTGCTTCATATTCTATCTCAACCCATGGTAGAAGAGATTTTCCCTCTCTTCATCGTCGGTCATGGTCGTTCCAGCATAATGAACCAATCGAGTAAACTCCTGAACATACTCATCCAAAGTCTTGTCTCGTTACACCAAGTGCAAAAACTGTCTATGAAGGGGTACCCTTATCGACGAAAGGATATACATTTTCAAGAAGGCATTCCCAAAAACTTCTATGTACCAGATGCGTCCAGGAAACTGGCGGCCGCTATGACTAACCCACCACAACTTAGAATTACCTTCGAACATGAAGGTCGCAAACTTAGACTGCTTGTCCTCTGGTATCTCTGCCGCCCTCAGCAGTTCTTGAATCCTCACCCACCAGTCCTCTGCATCGGTCGGCGTGCCGACTCCCTTGAATTTTGGAGGATGGAAACTCAGAAAATACTTCAGCTGTCGGTCTCCGTACAAGACGACCACTCTCCCAATCAACGGCTCTGTTGGCCTGTATCCTCCGCCCGATACGACTGGTGTCGTATTCGGGGTAACAGGAGTCGCTACCTGTGTAACAGGGGTCACCACTTGCACTGTCGCTGTAGCTTGGGCCGCTACCATTACTTCTGCAAGCATGCGACAAAAATCGGCCGAGGTTACACCCATGCCCATCGGACCTGGAGCAGTAGCACTGCTCGCTGAAGGCTCCTCTTGCGACCTCGACGTCCTCGCCTCGTTGCTTGCAACCTTAGAAAAAGTAAGGTAAAACAAGAATCAACCTCTATCGCAAAACTTAGGCACTATTTGTTTGGGCGTTTCGCAGCTCCGTTTTGGGCAAACGACGCCGAAAGGAGGGAAAACAAATGAACCTCCGATGGCGTTTGCTTTGTTTCCACCCGCCCGCCTTGAGAAACTTAGGCTCTATTTATTTGGGCATTTCGCAGCTCCGTTTTGGGAAAACGCCGCCGGAAGGAGGGTAAACAAATGAACCTCCGGTGGCGTTTGCTATGTTTCCACCCGCCCGCCTTGAGAAACGCCCCAAAAAGCTCCGTTTGGAGCAGCAACCTCCCCCCTCCGGTTCAAACTCTATGTTTCCACCCGTCGGATCCACCTGCCACTGCCAAACTAAATGGAGCTTTAGACGCTAGGACACTTATGGTCCCACGATACTCCTATGTGGATAACTTCTTTACGTGATCCGATTATGTCAGATCGACCACTAAACCTTATCTTGGACACTAACCTCCCTCTAATACCAAAATGTAACATCTCTCATATAAAAACCGAATAATATGGGTCCGGCCGGGGCCCCACAACATATAGACTCCACAGCTTAAGTATTATAAGATGATATAAAACTTCCCAACTCAAAACTCTGACTAAAAATAGCGGAAACAAAAAAAACAATACTAGAAGTTATCCACCATCACAGGAGTATCAAAACATCATTAAGGCCTTACAACAATCATGAGTCCCTAATCTGAAACAATAACAAACAAAGTAATGTACTTTAGCACTACTAGGCTACCTTGACATGCAAGCCTGATTACAATTAATGGAGCAAAGCACTTGACAAACACAATCAAATAAGAAAAGTTCACTTCATGAGGCTTAGGCCTTCTTGGTCGGCGAGCTTGCTCCCACTTGCGATCCCTGCCTGTAAAAATTTGTTGTAACGTTGTTCAACAAAGGCTGAGCTCAACTGTGTAACCAACACATCTCCTCCAGGACGTCCCTAGTGGACCCAGGGGCACTCCATCACCCTGCAAGTCAGCACTCCGTATGCAAATATACATGAACTTAGAAAGTAATCAAACAAGTTTAGATGTTTCATACAACAAACATATTTCCATGTTGAGCAAGTAAAATAAAGGGGCCTACAATGCAGCATGTATGCAATCCTGAGTTTCACCCAAGACACTCTATAGCGCATGAATCTAACACATCATCACGCATCATCAAACGGGTACTTCCAATTTTCCCATCGGCGTTCAAGCCGCAATCAAGCGGGTACTTCCAATTTCCCCATCGGCGTTCAAGCCGCAAACACACAGGTACTTCCAATTTCCCCTAACGACATACAAGCTGCCACATGGAACTCTTGCTAAGGCCTCACTCGCTCGTGGGTCTCATAACACGGGCTTGCCTGCAAGCTCTGACTTCTCACGTCAGGAATCTGTCTCACAAACAACAAACCGATGCTAAGAACCCTTGTTTGACCCCACCCGCTTGTGTGCTTCATCGCCCGGGCTTATCCAAAGCTTGGTGTTCTCGTCAGTTTCATAGAAGGGGACTTGTTTTGCCGGGACACTCTCCACAAATGACTTGCACGTCACGGGCTAGCCAGCTAACCACACAGATAAAGCCGCATTGTAACACATCAAAATCAAAAGCATTTCCCGCCCTAATCCACCATTCGTACTCACACAAAAATAAGGGGAAACAAACATCACAAACGGCATCTTGCCGCAAACGGATTTTTAGCGAAATCCCTAAGG
Source organism: Platanthera guangdongensis (assembly GCA_039583875.1). NCBI lineage: Eukaryota > Viridiplantae > Streptophyta > Magnoliopsida > Asparagales > Orchidaceae > Platanthera > Platanthera guangdongensis. The sequence continues at coordinate 14,199,330 of CM077160.1, read as the reverse complement.
CTCGTTATGCAAAATCACCGAGTCAAACTAACGATCGTGACTACGGCTTCACCCACAATGCCTAATCCACTAGCGAAGCAAATTTCTAATGCAATATCATACCGGGGATGGACACAATCAACCTAATGGCTCCTCTTGAACCATGGCAACTCGAACCCCTCTCATTTGAGAGATCTGGTGCCTAAAAGCTTGAAAGAAAGCAAAAAAATTAATGGATGTCATGCACGCATCCTAAAGACCGAGAGTATAAATGTCGTTACCTTACGACTCCTCTTCCTACCCATGGAAAACTTGATTTGCACGGATGAAAATATGCGTCTTCAAGTCCACTCTACGGATCTGGCCTTGGATCGACGATCGGAGCCCTGAAGCTTCATCAATGGCGGAGAAAGGCTTTCTTCTTCCTCCTCCAAACTCTCTCCCAAACTCTAACTCTTTCTCAAAATGAGAGGCAAATGAGGGTTTAGAACGTTTCAGCCCTATTTATGCCCTTTGGACATAGTGTCCTGGGCCATGGGATCAAATCCCAAGAGAAATCGGACGGCTAAAAAGCAAAACGACGGAACTGTTCCCGTCCGCTACCGCCGGACGGTAACTACCAACTGCGTTGCGATAACTTCCCGAATTGTCGGTCTTTTCGGAAAGAAATCGCTATCGCCAGCATTAACAATACCATCGCGCGATAGCCACACAACACTTCCCACTAAACGCTCTCAACGCTTCAGTAGCTACCGTCGCGTGATAGCATCATACCGCCGCGCGGTACCACTCGATGCTCTCAAAGCCTACCTACTCAACGTTTAGCTATCGACGGGAGATAACTACCTATCGTCGGGCGATAGCTTCTAGAGGCTCAATTTCTGGGAAAACTGGGGTGTTACATTTTGTGCCTAGGATGAGACCGAGTCCGCGCCCTGAATTTACGAAATGATCTTGCTCACCTATCACAGGCTTTGATCGTTCGCGCGACTGAATTAACCCGCGCACGTAGGAGTCCGAATAGACTCAAAACTCGCGTACGATTTCACCAGGACGTCTCGATGAATCGAGTCCACCTTACAGATAATTTCCAACAGTATCATCAGCTTGTGGTGGCAGAAAAATGGCAAATATGATATCATATATTCATATCCTTCATGGCAATTCCAATTATTATGAAACCATCCGCCACACGCAATGTAAGGATATTCATTCATGGTTTTAGTAAAAATAGAACTTGCAAACAATTGCCGTAGTAAAAGGAAATCTTTCAAATTTATTGTTCAAAGCATTAAATCACTTGGCCGTATTTTCCCCCAACAGTGCCAAAAACTTGACGTGTAACTTCGACACACCGTTATAGGCAGGAGCGAAACTACGACGCGTACGACAGTGCACCAGTCGTTACCAGGTAATAATTTTGGGGAGGTGATCCCTTGATATTGAAGCTCTCGAGGAATGCGAGCGAGGAGGATTTAATTTCTTTTAGTTATCAATTAAAGAGAATGTTAACAAAAACAAAAAAATTGTTTGTTGGTTGGTTGGTGGCGATTAAGAAAACAAAAAGGAGAAAAACATCCAATAACAAAGGTGTGGGTTGCATTCACCATTTGGCTTAAGAGAGTGAGTGTGAGGGTTGCAAACAGCTCGTCGATAATCATCACAACTAACAACACAAATCACAAATCTCAGGATTGGGAATCACCCTAGGGACTCAAATTCTAACTTGGAGAAGAAGCACTCGCTCTGAAACTCAACCACTCAGAGATTTGGCAGATGGATCCGGAATAAAACTGAAAGAAGTTTAAATAGAAAGTGCAGGAAATTGGTCACGCACGATCTAGCATAAGGTCGTGCATGTCAACCGTGAGGCCAATGAATTAAAATTTAAATCCGACGTTGCATTCAGCGCGAATATTCTTCTTTAATAAAATTACGGTTCTCCTGCGTTTTACCCGCGCACAGTAAACATAGACCTTGCATCAAGAAAAAACACGGGTACCAACAAAATGCTCAAAATCATCAAATATGCATGTGCATGAATGCATGATTGGCCAAGCCAAGCGCAAAGAACATCACACAACGAGAACATGGAAATGTCTCCGAGAAGTTTGGTCGACATAATGATGGCGCGCGGTGGAGACAGCTGTGCCATAAGGGAAACGGACGAACGTGCGTCGTTATTGTTTCTGTTTTCAGATGTGGATGATCTGCCCATGCTATCCAAGCCAAATTCAACACGTCGTGAATAAAATTAGCTGATTGTTAACCACACCTCTCATATGACTATTCGTACCCCATTTTTGTTTTAAAAAACTTTTTTCTAAAACTTTACTCTCACCACATCTCCCTCATTTCGCGGAACCCGCACTCCGTCTTCATCTTCGCCGAACTGCTCCCGTCTTCGGCAGCTTCCTCGCACCATCTTACTCTATTATCTGTTTTACACACATCAGTAGAAGATATTTTCGGGTGCGTCAAAAAAAATATCGGGTGCGGCAAGAAAAAAAATGGAGGTGCGGTTATATTTTCGGATTGCGGTTATATTTTCGGGTTGCAGTTTACAATGGGGTTCGAATAGCCAAAATCAGATTGCAGTTAACAATCGTCTAAAATTAACGGGAAGGCGACATGCTCTCCCCAAAGGTTATGAAGCTTGCACTGCACGCCACCATATGCTACCCAAGTGCTTCGTGTGTGCTTTTAGCTCTTAATAAAATAGGGGTTAGGAGCATTCTTGTCATGGCGTCGCCTAGGCATCACTGCGCCCAATTGTAAACAAGACGTTTGGCGCCTTTTTTTATAAAAATATGAGAATAGACTGCGGTTTATATATAAAACGCAGTCTATTTTATGAACCTGAGCATATACTGCGGTTATTTTAAAACCGCAGTTTATTCCATGAAACAGAGAATAGACTGCGGTTTATATATAAACCGCAGTCTACTCTAGGGGGTCAGTGTAGCATAGACTGTGGTTTATATATAAACCGCAGTCTATTCTCAAATAGATTGCGCTTTATGAAACAACTGCGGTCTATTTCATTAATCCGAGCATATACTGTGGTTATTTTAAAACCGCAGTTTATTCCTTGAACCAGAGAATAGACAGCGGTTGTTACAAGAACCGCAGTTTATGCTAGGATTCATTGTAGAATAGACTGCGGTTCATAGATAAACCGCAGTCGAATCGCAAATCAGGAAATATACTACTTAGTTAGTTGCTTAATGCTAACTGTCCATATATCAGAAGCTATTCTTAGTTGCTTACTGCTAACTGCTAATCTGTTATGAAAAAAAAAAAATTTCTGACTGTGTTGGTACTTGGTAAACATTATTTAAAAAAAAATAAAGCTTTACACTGCGGTTATTATCTAAAGTATGGCAGACATGCTATAGACTGCGGTTATTATAGTAACCGTAGTCTATAGACGAATATAGACTGCGGTTATTCTAATAACCGCTGTCTATAGTCTTAAGGATATAAGCTGCGGTTATTCTATTAACCGCAGTATATAGTCAGTAGAGAATACACCGCGGTTATTATAAAACCACAGTCTATAGCATGTATAGTATACACTGCGGTTATTATAAAACCGCAGTCTATATCATGTGTACTATAAACTGCGGTGTTTATAATAACCGCAGTCTATATCCTTTAGGCTATAGACTGCGGTTATTATAATAACCGCAGTATATATCCTTCAAGCTATACACTGCGGTTATTATAATAACCGCAGTTTATATACTGCCTTTTTTTAAAAAAAAATTGGCGTCTTGCGACTTGCTCTCTTAGTATCGCCTAGGCGTCCGCCTTGTCGCCTAGGCGTCAAGACGTCCAGCGCTCGCCTTGTTTCCGTTGACGCCGAGACAAGAATGATTAGGAGCCTCCGCCCCGCGCGGGAAAGAATAGGAGAAAGCCGGGAAGAATACAGAACACAAGATCTGAGTAAAAATCCAGTACACAAGATCTCATTTAAAATCCATCAACTCAGGCCGCGCATCTTGTTGCGGATAGAATTTTTTTATTTTTTTTTTAAATTACGACAAACTAAAATCAAATTACACCATTGTGGATGAAATTAATGATCCACAATCTTACCTCGCAATGCACGATTTTTGTTGAATTCCAAGTCGCTCTCGCTCGAGATCGAAGATCATGTTGTAATTCTGCTGCTGAAAGCTTCCCAGAATCATCGCCGGCCCGCCGCTACCTTCGATTCCGACTACACCGCCGCCGGAAACGACCGTCAGGCAAATTGTTGGCCTGGAATTCCCCACAAAAGCGAAGTAATTCTCCAGTGGAAGCCGCATCTTGGCTCCGCCCTTGAAATGGAAAGCCAGAGCCGGCATTGATACCACCTCCGACGTCGTCCCATCCGGAAGATCAAAACACGGCTTCAGCCCGGTGTCCCGCTCGACATCGCCGGACCGGTTCAGTCGCAATCCGACCTGGTCCACGAATGCGGCGGCGAGGGGCTCAAAGATCGCCGGCTCGATGAACGTGAAAGTCGTGCCGGAGTCGACGATTGTGCCGCCATTCCCGTCCCGGCCTAACGCGAGCGCCGTTGAAGGGATCTTCACCTTCTTCCCCCCGACTGTAATCTTCCTCAATCCCACGTAATAGTAAACAGAAAAGGCCGACGCCGCAGCTGTCGCAATGGGGTTTTTGAGCAGGGGAGTAAACACGATTCCCCCATCGCCGTAATTCAGAGCTACTCCGCCGTTCAATTCTAGGAAGCCCCTCTCGCCGGAATCGTCCAACTTCCGGGGGATTAGACAATAGGAGAAACTCTTTAATCTGAGCTGAGCCGGAATGGAAGAAACCCCACGTCCGAACCCAGCAACTCCGCCGGCCGGCTGCTTGTCGGAGAAAACAGAGCAGCCAACGACGAAATCATGTGCGGCAACCGTTCGAGTGGAGAAACGCAGGGTTTCGGAGAGAAGAAGCCCGGTGGTGGATCCAGATCCGTAGATTATTAGATAAGGGGGGCAGATCTGGGGACAAATATTATCGGAGGAAGAATTAGAAGGAACAACACAATTCCGACAAGATGTTAGGAATTCCGGCGAATGAATCCAGCCGCATTTGGTATTTTTGCAGCCGATAAGCTTGGAAGTAGAGGATTGTTTAGGGGAAAAGGTGGGGATTTTACCGGCGGGGTTCTCCGGCGACGAACAGTTTTGGCAGAGGTATTTTCCGGTGCAGGGGATCCAGGTGAGCTGGCTGCCGGTGTCGAACAAGAGGGGGATTTCTTGCGGCGGGGTGCCGAAATCGGCATTGATGGAGTAGCCGCCGTAGGAGTGGGGGAAGAGGGCGGCGGCGGTGGTTGAACTTTTTTTAAGTAGGTCGGCGCGGAGGAGAGAAGCGGAGGCCAAACCGGCGATTCTTTCGAAAGGGTTGCTGAGTTGGGGAGAAACTGGGTGCCGGAATATAAGCGGGAGGGAAAACGAATCCTCTCCGGCTGCGACGAGGGTTAGGGTTCGAAGCAGGAGAGAGAGGAGGGAGAGATGGGAGAAGGGAGCCCCCATGGCTAATGAATGACGGTAGTATAGAATTCTGGGCTTGACCGGTATAATAAGAAATTAAGAATCGACAACTACGATGGTGGCGACATTTGCTTCAAACAGTGGGTGGATTCCACTACTCCAGTATTGCTAGCTAATATGATAGGTGGCCGTTGGATCAAAAAGTATAAAAATCACGTGATTGGTGAAAAATAATTCGGTAGTCACGCGATGGAATTTTAACGGCGGGATCGCTGCAAAATTCCCACTCGTCCTATATCTAACGGCGATATGAAATTTCTATCTTGCAAGATTCGGCCGTTTCCGCATCATGGTTGGAGGGTACACATTTGTGATGGTTTAGCTGTTCTGGGTTGGTCACGTTCTTACTGACAGGTGGGATTGACAATGAAGTTTCCTTTTCACACATGAAGGGTTCATAGGAAAAATATTTACGTTCCGTGATGTAGGAGCAGGTAAAATTTGGGGCGTTTATCTTTTGATCCAACAGCTGCGAAAAAACAAAGCAAAACGAAAATAAAAACAGAAACAATGCACTTTTCATCAAGGAAAAATTTTGGGTCCGGTAGCCGGACCGTTTTCACGGTTCGGGTTTAAATATCGCGCAAATATTTTTTGTGATTTTTTGTTTTCCCTCCCTTTTTCAGGCGTTCCCCCCTCCCTCCTCTTCTACTGTGCATTCTCTCATTCAATTCTCTCCCCAGGTGCCGCGCATATTTCCGGCAAGCTGCGCATATTTCCGGTGAGCTTCGCATATTTCCTTTCAGGCGAGCTGCGCATTTTGTCCTTCTGCTTTTTCTGACGATCTACATTTCTCTCCCCTTCTCCTAGCCGTCGAGTATAAAAACGGCAGTTAGTGTAAGCTGCTGTCGTCCTATATTCCGCGGAGAAGTGTCTATCCTCTCCGCCATCATGGAGAAAACTGGAGAACTTTTGAGAAAAACCCAAAAACAGCAGTTACTGTAAGTGGTCGTCATCCTGTCTCAGTCTTTTCATGTACATATGGTTGTATGTTTGATCCTATTGGTGTTGTTATTGTAGGGTTTTGATTTTTTGTTATTGATTGTGTAAAATACGGTCGGAATCTGTTATTTGTTCTCTTCTTGGGCTATTCTCCGGTCGGATTTTACCGCCAATATTATTTGCAATTTTTCCTAATTTTGCAATTAATGGTCTCTTATTTCTTAAAATAATGACAACTTTTAATCAGTATGAGACTGACGTTGTTGTCTTTCCGACTGTTCTGATTGTATGTTTGATCTTGTTGGTGTTGTGATTGTAAGGTTTTGCTTTTTGTGTTGATTGTGGTAAATCCGGTCGGAATCTGTTATTTGTTCTCTTCTTTGGCTATTCTCCGGTCGGATTTTACCAGAAATTTTTTGTTGCACTTTTTCTAGTTTTGCAATTAATGGTCTCTTGTTCCTCAAAATAATGACTCATTTTAATCCGTAGGAGAATGACGTTGTTGTCTTTCCGACCGTACACTCGGATGAGGAAGCCTACAATATATACAAGAACTACACTCGCAAAGTTGAATTCAGTGTGCTCAAACAACATATATTATATTGGACACATACTTGGATTGTCAAGACAAGAGAATTTACATGTGCAAAAGTAGGCTATAAAAGATTGAATCCAGAGAAGGATGTACAAAAAAAAATTCACAAACTTGACACTCGTATAGGGTACTTGTCTTGCTTGCATTTTGCTGCTGATATAGAGGGCAAGAACTGGGAGATGGTGAGATTCGTGAAGGAACACAATCACCCACTCGCTCCAGAAATTGACAATCATTTGTTGAGATCTCATCGGGATATATCTGATGTCTAGGGAAGTATTCTAAAGAGTATGACCGGTGTCAGGATCAAGAAAATTCAAGCATACAACTTCATGGCAAATGAGGTGGGTGGATACGAAAACAAGATGAATGTTGTGCAAACACATCTTAACTGTATACAAATCGAAGAATGTAAAACAAATAAATCCTTGTTACTAACAAAAGAGATTCACTCTTGCGGCCAAGAAAGAATTTGACCTTTCAAAAAGCAATTTCGTGAAAGAAGTCCAACCCAGCTTGGCATTTAGAAACCATCTTCTACGGTTCACTTACAACCTAGCCCAAATAGTTGATACGTGTCATCCGGCCCAGCAACACGTCTTCTCTGCCTTGACTGAATTGAGGAGGAGCACGAAAGATATTGTAGACAAACAAGAGGGGTTGAAGAAAGGATTTGACCAAAAAATTTCAAAGTCCAAGCATGTTGAAGGATCCCAAAGGAGCACGTCTTAAAGGGGTGTCAAATGCTCGATTGAAGAGTTTTTTCGAAAAACCGGCAGAGTAGCAAAGTAAGTTTATATTTGTATATTTGATTTGTAAACTTTTCATATGGTTGCAATTATGTTTAATTCAAATAACGTGCAAACTACGTGGGGAGGAAAATGAGCATAAATCTACCCCAGTACGAACATATGATGAAACAAAGGAGTTCGACTTTACGGGCAGCGACAACTTCGATAAAAGCCCTAAAAGTTCGTCACCCAATATGTTAGTGATGCAACTGACGTAATGTCTTTGTCTGCGTCATTCAATTTTTGTAGTGTCCCTAATGTGCTGCTTTGGTGAACATTCATAGTTTTTTAATTTATTAACGCTTTTGTATTCATGTATTCACAAACTCCACGGGCTCTGTATTTTAATTATTCTGTGAGATTGTAGCTGAATTTAGTGTGCTTAGGCCCAAAATATTGAAATGTTTGATACTGTGTAGATCCATCCAGATTTGAACCGTGATTGGACAAAAAAATAGTAATGCTGCCATGATAAGCATATAGTAATGTTCTTTACTGCATAACAGGTAAATAAAAATACCATGATAAAAACCACATCTAAGTGGTAGTATGTTGTATAGTAAACTCATCATGTAGTTCTTCACAATGTTCGGATATTTCGAGATATCAAGTCACCTATTTACTACATCTAACAATTAAATTAGAAATGGAATAGGCTATTGTATAGTAAACAACATGTAAGTACTCCGCATAAACCAAAATAAACACACAATATAGTTCTCACGACTAAACAGTTCAAATAAAGTAAAGTGTTAACTATGTCTTTGAGCAAAAAAGCTCAATCATTTCGACTGCAATTTCGGCCCTAAATTTAGCCATGTTCTTCTATCACCCTTTGAATGATGACCAAAAAATTTATTTTGTGCTAACTATCGCCTCCATGTATTTCAAGACAAATATCCCACAGTAATCGTCGCCTTCTTGCGTATGTGCCTCCCCCACTGTTTTGATATCCCAACTATGAAGTCCAGATGGTAGTGACTTGCATGTATCCTGCTACAGCCCGAATATCTTTGAGAACTTAACACATTAGGAAAAAAACATGCATCACAACCCAAAAATTTTAAAAAAAAACAAATTATACCAGTGAGGGAAATATAGCATGATGCATCGGGTTCGGCATGGAATCATAAAAGTACCACATCTCTTCCTTCAAATTGCACATCAAGAATGCTCAGTGGTCGGGCAAGTACACTGGCATCAAAATGATATTTGTCGCTTGGATAATATTTGGGGATATATGTGCCAGTAATTGCGCGTAACTGGCACCACAACTCTTATAATACTGCATGAATATAATATTTTAACATAACATCACTTGAGTAGTGAACAAACTGAATAAAAATTTAAATTTAAATTAAGTACAGTACAATTCTTACTGCATAATTTGAAGTGACATATAAACATTTTTTCCATGCCTTCGAGGATTTACTCCTCCGAATGTTCAGCACAACGGCGTAGGCATCTAAATGACTATCCATTAGCCATCCTTACCGCAATAAATTCTCAAAAACTGCTCTAGTAATGGTTGTGTTGCCACAATCGAACAAACACTCCCTATAATATATAAGGAAAAAATGAGTCAAAACCTAATGAAGTACTCATGTGGTGTCATCTAGCACAAAATGCACATCGTTGACAAGCACACTTACCTCTCGCCATACTGATTCAATGTTGAATCTATCAGTTCTCTTACCGCCGCTGTCAAATATGATCGACCCGGGAATTGAATTTCTTCTTCTGCGTTCTCGATCGCTTTCGTAGATTGGCGTGTTTTTTTGCGGCTTTTCGAGTCGGGGGTCGATTCACTTATGCAGATTGTTTCATTTTTTTTGAGTAGTAGGAGCTAAGGTGTGAGTGGGGGAGGATGGTGTGGGGGAAACTATGGGATTGTGCTCTTATGACTTCTTCTCAATCAGGGAAGCAAAAGAATCAAATCTCTTTTGGCAGTAACCTTGTAAATCACGGACTTCGTTCAGAATCCTTTCTTTCGAGCAAATAATCTCTTTTTTTAATAAATCTCTTCCAATCCCTATCCATTTTCTTTTTTCCTTCTCTTTCTTGCTATTGTCTTTCATTTTCTGAACCTTCTCCCAATCCATCGAATCCTGTGTGTCTTTTTGAATTTTTTGAATATTCTGATTTGCCGACCTCAACATCAACACCTCCTCGAAGTCAGAATCTGCTTCCTCACGACCGAGTATACTTTGATCCTCCGTGCTTAGGTCAACAAAACTTGTCCTAACCTAAACATAAAATAGCTTGTGAGCAAACTTTTCAGGTAGGTGAAAAAAACTTGACATCAAATCAAACATATCATAGGACAAAAAACAACCTCTTTCTTTGGAAATAAGAGTCTTGACAGTTTTTCGCAGAACTTATAACTAAAACCTCCTTTGGCAGCCCATCGACATAAGCACGGCCGAGCCATCTCATCCACAGGCACCTGGATGTTGGTGTGCTCAAAAAACCAAACATAGAAGATAATAAACATAAAAAAAATCAAAATATAACCCAAATAGCGCATCAACATAAACAGTATCAGACAAAATAAAAACTGACCACAATAATGATGGAGCAGCCCTTGAGGTAGCCCAAACTGACATGTTCTTTTTTGGAGCAGCTGAGTGTATGTATGTTCTCAAGCTGCTTATGCAGAAAACTATGTATTGTCTTGGGCCAATTATATCTTCTGAACTTATCGAGTCCACCAAACTTCTCTAAGCACAATGGAAGCCGAAGAGACTTCAATGGAAAAAAAACCTGCACAGTATGTACATCACAAGAACATCAACTCTGCATTTTAGTTGCATTGGAATGATCATCTATGTTCATTAATTCATTCAGTTGAGTTACTATGTCGGCTTGTGTGACAGTTGATAAGGGTTATATCTTGAAGTTATAGTCATGTCCCCTATTGGGTAGGCCGAGTATCTGCGCGGCCTCGTTAACAGTCATTTTTATGTAATACTGGCCTAATAAAAATGTAGATTTCTCTGGCCTATACAACCTAATTAGTCGGTACAACAGAGAAATATTTTGTGGAAGATCAGACAGGGTGAAGAAATGCATCAAAGATGAGTTGATTAATAACTCCCTTGAGGCCTTAGAAAGAGTAGCCAGCAAGGGTTATGCCTGTTTCTTAAATGTAGAAATGACATATCTATTGTTCAGGTATATCCCTAATGATTTCCCTTCCATCTGCATACACAAAAATATAATTCAATTTTATGAATTGTTATAGATACTATCAGGAATCAGTATAGATACACTAGTGTTTTGGCACAGTACATGACAATTAAGATACTCGTGTGCTTGGCCAAACAATGGTAATGATGTGATACAGTATAGGTCCAGCCGGATATTCAGTGGGCTTGGACAAAAAAATGCATTGCTATGAGTGTTGTGATACAGTATACCTCCAGCCGGATATACATAGTGCCTGGGCAAAAAAAATAAATAACAACCAAGGAAAGTGTTATACAAAAACAAACAAGGGTATTTCTTTAACCAAATCAAAATAAATCCTAACTCGCTCATATAAATATACCTAAAACTAAAACAAAGGAAAAAATCCAAATTTCGGTCAGAAGTCCTTGGACATCTTTAGATTTTGTGCGCATCTTATTCTCCATCAAACATTCAGAAACATTCATAATAAATTTCCTTCAAACCTTTGTAATTAAAAGAAGTGAAACCTATGTAACACAACACACAACATTCCTCCAAATTCACATAACTGTTTGTTCTTAGAACAACAAGTGGTTAACAAATTCAGAATTGAAAAGCTCAACAAACAAGGGTTTGAAAGGTTACATTAGCAATCGAATAAGTCTTCTATCCAACTTACAACGCTTTTTTCCTTACTCTGGCGAGACTTAGGGCACGACACACTTTCCTTCACGACGACGGCGACGGTATGGGCGAAGGAAGCCTTTGACAGAGAATTAAGAGAGAAGTAAAAGATCTGGCCCGTTATCTTTCTCCGGCGAGACGTTTCCGTGAGATTTAGGGCGGCGAGGGTTCTTCCAGACGACATTTCCGCGAGATTTAGGGCAGCTGGCGTTCTTCCTGGCGAGTGTTTGTGCGGAGGAGGCTTGGCCTTTTGAATTTCGAAATGAGAAGAGACCAGTGGGTCCCAGCTGTAAAGGGGGTATTTAAACTTGGACCATGAAAACAGTCCGGTTACCGGACCCAAAACGTTTTCCCCAAAGAGTAACTTGTATTCCAAGTAAGATGTGTTATATATAGTTTACATATTTTCGTTTCAAAATTATATTTATTTGTTTAAAAGGCACAGCGTATGGAGCTCTCCGTTTGGGGCAAACGCTGCCGCATGGCGGGTAACCAAATGGTCAGCAACGACGTTTGTTCTGTTTGCACACGCCGCGCCATGAGAAATGGAGGAAAATGGAGGGATTCCAACCGCGACCTCCCCCCTCTGGTTCTAACAGCCCTCCTTCTCGTCCCGCCGCAGGAGCAAAACGTCAACCTTAAATATAAAATAATTTATGTCATATAAATTATGATATTTTTATGGTTTTTTACACGCTCGTGTGTTTTTATTTTGAAAAAATAATTTGATAAAAATTCAATTGTAAAAATAATTAACTGTAATTTGAGGAAAAAATATGTGAATGCCTCCAAAAAAAATTGTAAATTTAGGGTGGCGTAAATGCAAGAAAAATGATAAATTGTTTTGCTAGCAGAACAATGAAATCAGTCATAATACTTTCCAAATCTTATGAAATCAGCTCATTAAGGCCCGTTTATTTCAGAGATATTGATATTGAAGTATTGACTTTGAAAATATGAAAATTGATGAGGTTTCCCCTGAATTTTTTTAAGTAAAATCGAAAAGATTTGGTCCAAGGACATATGGGTAAGCTAACCCGACCAGACCAGCCGCAAGCCGCGCTCACCTAAAAGGTCTGAAAGCATTCAAGCAGAGGGTAGAACCGTGTGCACACCCACCAGAGCGTCAGGACAACGCGAGCGCAAGGCGTGCCGGCGCAGCACACGCAACGCGGCCGCAGCGCGTGCACACACACAACGCGCACGGCCGCGCAGGATGCTCTCGCTAGCTCCATCGGTCCTAGCATATCCTGTTCCGGCCAGGATCAAACTCCAAGACTTCGAGATGTTTGACGGGGCAAGCGATCCTCTCGATCACATTAAGCACTTTGTAAGCGTCATGCTACAATGCCCTGTACCCACTCCTATGTCTAGTGTTTCAACAACTCTGAAAAGAGACGCTCACACCTGGTTCGGCTCCCTAAAGGATGGGAAAATCAAGAGTTTCGCAAAACTAACTCAACTTTTCACTGAGCAATTTATTGCCAACCAGCGAATCATTCGAGACCCCTCACACCTTACAGGAATCTGACAAACTGGAGGAGAATTGCTTGAGGATTACTTTCATCGCTTCACCGCAGAGGCACGGCTGATTCCGGGAGTAAATCTCAGATTCCTGTGCCGAACATTCCTCAAAGGGCTCAGACCGGGAAAACTCCACTCCATGTTGTTGAGCGAAACGTCGCCCAGCTACTGTGACCTTATCCACAGAGTAAAGGATCAAATCACAGCAGACGAATCCATCGAAACTCATCGACAATAATTTGAAGGGAGCTCGAAGAGGAAGAGGAATCTGGAGTCACTGCGAGGCCCCAAGGGAAACGACGAGCATCCCGACAATCCCAGTCAGGATCGAGGAAATCGTCTGTATCAAGACTATACTTCCTTGAACACCACTCGAGGCAACTCGCTCCTCGCCATCTGTGACAGCAGTGAGCTTCGCAGACCCGAACAATACCAGCCGAAGCTGCGCTCACCCAAAAGGTCATAAACATTCAGGAAGAGTGCAGAACCACGCACATTCCCACTAGAGCGCTAGTGCAACACAAGTGCACGGCGCGCCGGCGCGGCGCTTGCAACGCGGCCGCAACGCGCCCGCGCGCGGCCGTCCAATGCGCTCTCGCGCGTGCAGTTCAGACCAACATTTGTAGAGTGGATTTGACTTTCTAACGAAAAGTCGTCGTTATTCATCCTAGCCTAAAAACTCATCCGTCCAATGTTTATCTCATGGGGTGGATATTAAGATCGTCAACTCTCCCTTTCAAAAAGGAGAGCAATTTTTTTCGGCCTGCACATTATTTTTTTTGCCGGAACGTGATTTTTTCGGTCCGGACGTGATCTTTTCGCACGGGCACAGTTTTTTTATCGAGGCGCACTTTTTTCGTCCGGGCGAGCTTTTTTCGCTCGGACGCGCTTTTTTCGTCCGAACATGTTTTTTTCCCGGTGGCGCTTTTTTCGCCCAGACGCGCTTTATTCCCCGGGCACGATTTTTCACCCGGACGTGTCTTTTTCGTCCGAGCACGAATTTTTTACCCGGTCACGTTTTCCCCCGGACTTGATTTTTTCATCGGACGCGTTTTTTCGCACTGATGCGATTTTTTCCACGGTCGCATTTTTTTCCCAAAGAAGTGATTTTTTCAACTAGACTTGATTTTTTTGCACGGATGCGATTTTTTCGTCCCGGCATGATTTTTTTGTTCGGATGCGATTTTTCCCCCGAACATGATTTTATTCCTGGACGGGATTATTTCATTTGGCCGCGATTTTTTCGCCTGTACGCTCTCTTTTCGGCCCTACGTATCTTTTTTGCCTGTACGCGTTTTTTTCGCCCGGACCCAAATTTTTTTTCCCAGGCAAAAAAAATCGCGTATATGTGAAAACATCGTGTCTGTGCGAAAGTATCACACTCTGGCGGGACAATCGCGCCCGGGCGGGAAAATCGCGGCATGGCGGAAAAATCGTGCATCCTGGCTGAAAACGCGTCCCTGCAAAAAATTGTGTCCGGGAGAAAAAATCGTGACAGGGAGAAAAAAAATCGCGTCCGGGCGAAAAAATGCGTCTGAGCATAAAAAATCGTGTCCGGGAGAAATAAAAAACACGCTCAGCCAAAAAAATCGTGTCGGGGCAAAAATATCGCTTTTAAGTGAAAACATTTGCGTTCAAGCGAAAAAATTGGTTCCGGGCAAAAAAAGCACGTCCTGATGGAAAATCGCTTGCTGGCGAAATAAATCACGTTCAGGCGAAATAAATCACATTCAGGCGAAAAAAATCATGTGCGGTCAAAAAATTTATTTCCTTTTAATTCCTGTAAATCAATGTCTTTTAAATGAATAAACAAATGTATCCAATGTCATTTTCTGTGATACAGTATCATCATGCGGTTAAACAAAAAATTGGATTTAAACTCAATTTCAATGCCTACATGTATTGATATTCGATTGAAAGCCAATTCTTTAAAACCAATCTCTTCAAAACGAACGAACCTTATTTTTTTTTATAAAATTTGCTTCCCAAAAGTTTTAAAAAGTTTGAAATCAATCCCTACCTAAATTCGGTTAGGGTTCGTTCGTTTACATTGAATTAGAATTCGATATTGGAATTGAATACTGGTGAATATTGTGGAATTAAATATTTGTTACTAATTTCATTTCCAGCGTTCGCCTACTAAAGAATATTGTTGAATATTGTGTAATTGATCAATTTTTTTATTCGTTTGTTAAATAAAATTCAATATAAAAATTTAAAAATATTACAAAAAAACTAATATGACCAAATGTGTGTTATGACTGTTACTTTTTCACTCGGAAGCGTTACTTTTCCCGGGCTCCAGTTTTTTCGTCCGGACGGGACTTTTTAGCCCGAATGTGATTTTTTTGCCCGGGCGAGATTTTTTTTGCCGGACCATGATTTTTTCTCGCGGGCGCAATTTTTTCACGTGGCCGTGATTTTTTTCGCTCGGTTGCATTATTTCGCCCGGACGCGATTTTGTAGCTTGGGCTCATTTTTGTCGCCCGGGCGTGATTTTTTCGGGCGGTGAAAAAATCTCGCCTAGGCAAAAAAATCTCGAGCGGGCAAAAAAAAACGCGCCCAAGCGAAAAATCGCGCTTTCGTCCCGGGCGAAAAAATCGTACCTGCGCGAAAAAAATGTGATCGGGCGAAAAATTTCGCGGTTCGGCGAAAAATTTCGCGTTCCGACGAAAAAATCGTGCCCCGGAGAAATAATCGCGGCAAGGTGAAAAGAATCACGACAGGGCAAAAAAATCGAGGGTACGGGCATTGCATTGCCATTGGAGTGGACTTGACGTGTCGGCGTGGATGGCACCTCGTGTCCCGCCTTCCATTCCTTTGTGAGGCCGACAGTCTGAGGAGTTGTTCTCGGAGAGAGCGTGCGCCCCACACTTGTCGTGTTTCCTCTCCAACTTTGTCTTTACTTTTGTGGCCTTGGTGGAGCCTTTCGTAAGTGGTCTTAGGTGGAGATCATGTACAGAGAGAAATGAGGAGTGAAGTGGAGTGAGAGTTAAGAAATTTCTTGAACCCCAAAAAACGTCCTTTTGAAGTAAAATCTGGCATATTTATAGATTTTTAACAGGTGTGGTCTGGAAATTTTGTCTAACCATTTTCGAACCAGCCAACACGATTGCTAGAAATGAAGCACATAGATTGCAATTTTTGGAAAATGACGACCCTACCCCTAGGCCAAAGGAGAGCCCGCTCGCCAAGACTGGCGGTGTAACACCCCGGATTTTTGATTGCGTACGCTTGATGGGCGTTACGTTGGCTTTGATCGTTGTTCGAGCATGATTTTTCCCGCGGACTTGCGAGTGGCTGTTTTGGTAGCCGAGTTGCACGATTCCCCAACAAACCGGAGTCCAGATGGGGACTTGGTGATGGCTCTTAGGGAATGCTTGCACTTTTTCGCGCCCGGGTAATGTCGCTCAAACTGAGTTGCTGGTACAGGAAACAAAAAAGGGTAAAAAGTTCTTAAGGCAAAAATGGTCTAGGACGACACAGAAACATTTTTCAAAACAGGGAAAATAGTCATTTTTGTGCGTGACGCCCCCCGACACGGGCGTGTCGGGGCGTGACCTGGGCGTGACCTCCTTGACTCGACGATATTCTGGTGTCGAGTTGAGCTCGACGAATGGGGTACACGCCCCGTGACACAGGCGTGTCACGGGTCGTGTCCCGCAGTGTCGAGTGTCGAGTGTCGAGTGTTGAGTGTCGAGTGTCGGGTGTCGAGAGAGGGGACACGGCCTGTGACACGGGCGTGTCACGGGGCGTGTCAAGCTGTGTCGAGTGTCGACACTTTTGGTCGACGAGGTGTCGAGACACGGGCTACACGCCCTAGGACACGGGCGTGACCGACCCGTCACGGGCGTGTACCCGGCCGTGTACCGTGTGGATCAACTTGAAATTGCCGACTTTCTGCGCCGCTTAAGGTACACGCCCTGCGTCACGGGCGTGACACAGGGCGTGACCGGCCCGAAAATCGACTTTTTCTAGTTTTTTTGTGCCGTTCATTTCCTTGATTCTGCATCTAACGGTTCAGCTCTGTTCTGGAGAAAATAAGGCCGAAACAGAGTTTCTCCTCCTCACTTCACCTTCTCTTCATCTTCTTCTTCATTCTCAAAGAGAAAGCAAGGGAGAAAGGCTCAAGCAAGGCAAGGAAAGAGAGGAGCAGCCGTCGCGGCATCGTCTCGGTTCAGGCAAGCGGTGTTCTTCACCCTTGCCAATCTTCTTTCTTGTCTTTGATTGTGCAAAATAGCTAGTTTTTCTCTTTCAAGTTTCCTAGCTTGTTCTTCTTGTTTTGGGTTCTTCCTCACTAGCCTTATTATGCTCTTATATTTCCCTATGCTGAACGACTTTCATCTTCCATGCTTAGTTTTGTTTAGTTATCAAGTCTATGCTAGGTCATGTGAGTCATGTAGCTAATTTGATTCATGTTCATGTAGCCTTTCAAATTTATGTGATTCCTCCTTGATCAAAATCATGTGATTCTTGTTCCAAACATGTGATTTATGTAATTAGGTTAATCAAACTCTTTCATGTGATGAAGTGCATCAAACTCTACGTTGACAATTTGTAGTCATGTGTGAGGATGAAGGAAGGGAACGTGTGTACTTGGGTTATGGGTTATGGTGAGAGTTGCTTATGGTGTTGCGCTTGGGTTATGGGTTTATGGTGTGTTTTGCGAGGCGAATGTGAACCATGGCAGAAGCGTGTGTGTGCGGCTTTGGTAAGGGGTGGTGTGGGTTAAGCCTTTGTGGCCACCGGGTTTGGATTTGTGGTGTAGAGCACCATTTTGGCCCCGATTTGGGCTGGTTTTTATTGGTGCGTTCCACTTTAGGGCTGCCACCAAAAGACCCTTGCTGAATCGCATGTAACCGCTGCTTATGTTTCACTCGTAGCGTTGTTTCTTGTACGAAGGATGATGGAATGGGCATGTGTTTTGCCTTTTGCTCCTGCGGGTTGAGCAGGACTTGATGAAACTTGTACGCACTTGGTGCGTTTGGCATGTGTTTTGGTGCGTTTTCCACTTGTTTTATTCACTCGTTTTACTTATATGAAACATTGCTACGGGGTCGGTAAGCCCCTTCATGATATTGTATAAACATGCTGCTCTTCTTTTTATTGTATCTTCGAGGATTGCTGAGGTATTCTTTCTTGAATGCCTCAGGTGCAGGTTGTAGCCGGTTGAGAGGCTAGGTTTGTTGGTGGCGTTTATTTGGAGCTAGCCGAGCTTACTTAGCGAGGTAGTTCTTTTCTTTATTGTACAGACATACATATGCCCAATGGGTTCGTGTCAGCTTGTTGGCGCCCATTGGTGGTTTTCTTTACTTGTGATATATGAATACTAGACTGCTAATGTGACTCATTTGGATGAGATGATGTCTTCTTGCTCTTGGGAAGAATTTATGGTAGGTTGCATTAGGTATTTTTAAGCTAAACAAACCTATTATTTGTATCCATGCATAACATGTTTTGGTTACCAAACACGTATTTTCCAAATTACGTAAACAAAGATGATTTCTTATAGTAGTATCACTATAGACTGCATATAGGAGATCGTCATAACTAAACAAAGTATTTCCGCCGCGTACAAATACAGTTTTTGATACCTAAGGCCGAGGGATACGGCCATTAAATCCAAAGGTTTTCTTGCATTTAACTGTTGGATTTCAACTCATAGAGTAAGCGTCAAGGGTTGCCTGAGCGTGTGCAGTTATCCCCTGCACGACGTGGCATCATAACCCGTAGTTCCTCTTACTCTGATACGAGGTACTCGTTGCGGAAATGCGGGTTGTGATAGTTGGTATCAGAGCCAGGCTTGCTTGACAATTGGTCGGGCAAACTTTCTTGTTTGGTTGTAAGCATCATATCATACACACACCGAGGTGCCATCAGTATGTCTTGGCCAACGCACGCACACAACACTCATGGCATGACAAGAAGGATACAGGGCATATTATGTAGTATGGGATGCATAATATGTGGTTGTATATGGATCCACCATAGGGGCAACATGTGCGGGTTATGTAGTATGGGATGCATAACCTTACCACATGGATGCGGCTAGCACGTTTTCTTTTCTTCGTTGCATGCAATGCTATGTAGTATGGGATGCATAGCATTGTGATGCGTACGACCGCTCATGGCATGCATTAAGGCCTTTTTCTAGATTGCATCGCACAGCACGCATAACATAACATTGCATGAGCACAACGTGCCAAGCTAAAGATGTACATGATGACACATGTACACTCATGGTTTTGGGTCAAATCAAGTCATGCATTCATCGGTTAGGCACAAGTTAGTGGGATGACGGTGAGTCATCTTCAGGTTAGGCATACCATCATTCTCAAACTCCCAGAGCAAGGTAGCAGTTAATATTCATAGTTTTATATGTGTGGTCTGTACATAGCCGTTGTGTGTTTTGTTGAGTTTGAGCTTGATAAGAGTGAACGTGTTTATAGGATGTCGAAGCGTCCAGTGACAAGGCAAACTCCCCAATCCGAGGGTGAGTCTTCGGGCACGCAGAATAATGCCCTGATGGATAGTCTACGCCAAAGTAATGAGGCTTTGACGAGGCAGGTGCAGGAAGTGCAGTCCCAGCTCCAAGCTATGTCCTCAGCGATGTCTGGACTGGCACCAAGAGGGCAAGAGACTGTCCGAGGTCCCACCATTTCTACTCCTTCCGTGGCAGTGATACCCCCAGTTGTGGTTCCTCCTGCGATGACTTTCATCTCGCAGTTTCAGCGACTTGGACCACCGACTTATGATGGAAAAGCGGACTTTATGATCTTGGATGATTGGGTGATCACGTTGGAAGAAATGTTTGGTTATTCTGGCGTTACTGAGGACCAGAAGGTGATGCTTGCCGCCTATCAACTCAAAGGGTTGGATAAAGGTTGGTGGTTGCGCGAAAAGGAGAGCTTCGGGGCGGGATGTTCGTGGGAAGCCTTTAAAGAAATGTTACGGCGCAAGTTTCTGCCGTCAGTTGAAAGGGACCGCCTGATAAATGATTTCTTGTACTTGAAGCAGAGAAAACTCACAGTTAGTGAGTATGAAATTGAGTTTAGCAAGTTAAGTCGGTTCGCTCCGAGCTTGGTGACTACGGAAGCTGACCGCATAAAGAGATTTCTTAGCAGACTCCGCAGCGACGTGCAGCAGTTCGCAAGTGCTTATGGAGCGACGAGTTACACTACTGTGGTTGCGGCTGCGTTGAAGGTTGAAGCTATCGAAAATGCAAAACAAAGAGGACAACTGATGAGGAAGGATAAGAGGAAGCTGATGGGAGGGAAAAGCTCCCAAGAATCAGATGTAAGGAAGAAGAACAAGGAAACATGTAGCTTCTGTGGCCGGTCAGGCCACCCATTTGAGAAATGTTTCAAGCGGTTGGGGATGCAAAAGAAGGAGCAGGTGCACGTCATTCAGAGTTCGCCAACCAGAGACTTGGAGTGTACAGCTTGTGGGGGAAGAGGTCATGATATGAGCCGCTGCTGGGTCAAGGACAAGGTGTGCTTCTAGTGTGGCAAACAGGGACATCTGAAGGCAAGGTGCCCACAAAACCAGCCCATGCTGCAGCCAATGCCACTCCAGGCTTTGCCTCCGCCTCCGCGTTTGGACAAAGGAAAAGGGAAGTTAAATGTGATCTCCTCAGAGGAAGCTCAGATGTCACCCCAGGTTATCTTAGGTTCGATTCATTCCTCTGGTTCACGTTTTGTTTATGCCTCTTATGCGTAGTTTTAGCTACATATGTACCCTTATAGGAAACTTTAAGGTAAAGAACCGTTGGGCGCGTGTTCTCTTTGATTCTGGCGCGACCCATTCATTTGTGGCTTGAACCTTTCTGGATCGGTATCATCTGACACCAGATCGAGTGGGGAATGCCTTTTTGGTGAAGTTCCCTTCCGGTGCTTCTGTGGTGGCAGACTGGGGTCTTCTTAATTATCCCATTTTGTTGGGCGATTTCTTAGCAAAGGCTGATTTCAAGGTGATCGATTTGGAGGATTTTGACGTCATTCTGGGCATGGACTGGTTATCCCGCTATGACGCCGTCATCCAGTGCAAAGGGAAGCGCTTGGATTTTATCAAGGACAATGGTCAGCCGGGAAGTGTTTATGGTGATTCATGCCAGGATACTCCAGGGATTTCGGCGGTATGTGTTCGGACGTTGTTTGTTTCCGACTGTTTTGCTTGTCTAGTCTCAGTTGTGGGGACTAGTGCTGTTTTGCCGCGTTTGGAGAAGATTCCTATTGTGCGTGAATTCCCAGATGTTTTTCCTACTGATCTTCCTGGTCTTCCCCCTGATCGTGATGTCGAGTTCGTTATTGATTTGGAACCGGGTACGCGGCCTATTGCGAAAGCGCCGTACAGAATGGCCCCGCGTGAGCTATCAGAGTTGCGTACCCAGTTGGATGATTTATTGGCAAAAGGGTTTATCAGGCCGAGTTCATCACCTTGGGGTGCACCAGTGTTATTTGTGAAGAAGAAAGATGGGTCGATGCGGCTTTGCATCGATTACCGGGAGTTGAATAAGGTGACAGTGAAAAACAAGTACCCACTGACAAGAATTGATGATTTGTTTGATCAACTGCATGGCAGTTCCGTATTTTCGAATATTGATCTCCGCTCGGGCTATCATCAGCTCAAGATCCGGGAGTCTGATATTCCGCGGACTGCATTTCGATCAAGACATGGTCATTTTGAATTTCTGGTGATGTCGTTTGGTTTGACCAACGCACCATCAGCCTTCATGGATATGATGAACCAGGTGTTCAAGGACTACTTGGATAAGTTTGTGGTGGTTTTTATTGATGACGTGCTTGTCTACTCCCGCAGTGCTGAGGAGCATGAACAGCATCTGCGATTGGTATTGGCCACTTTGCGAGACCAACGGTTATTCGCCAAACTAAGCAAATGCGAGTTTTGGTTGCCTCAAGTTGCTTTTCTGGGTCATGTCATTAATCAACATGGAATTTCAGTGGATCCCAAAAAGATTGCTGCAGTCATGGAGTGGAGACGACCGGAGACACCCAAGGAGATTCGAAGCTTTTTGGGATAGGCCGGCTATTATCGCAGATTTGTCGAAGGTTTTGCTACGTTGGCTGCACCTTTGACTCGCTTAACCCAGAATAATGTGGCGTTTGAGTGGAATGAAAAGTGTGAGGCCTCATTCCTTGAACTCAAGAACAGGTTATGTACCGCTCCTGTGTTGATCTTGCCGACAGAAGGGATAGATTATGACGTCTTTGTGGATGCGTCGCACGTTGGACTTGGATGTGTATTAATGCAAGACAAAAAGGTAATTGCGTATGGGTCTCGGCAGTTGAAAAGTCATGAAAAGAACTACCCAACGCATGATTTGGAGTTTGCAGCAGTGATATTTGCGTTGAAGTTGTGGAGACACTTACTGTATGGTGAATAGTGCAAAATCGTTACGGATCATAAAAGTTTAAAGTATGTCTTCACGCAAAAGGAACTGAATCTGCGCCAACGGCGATGGCTTGAATATGTAGCTGATTATGATGTGGACATTCAGTATCATCCGGGGAAAGCGAATGTTGTGGCCGATGCTTTGAGTCGGAAGACGGGGAAATTATTTCATCTTTCAGTCAACCGTCTTGTGGAGGAATTTCTATTGATGGATATTTCCGTGGGCAAATATGATGTAACGCCCCGAAACTCAAAGGAGCAAAGGGGAATAATTTGGGCCAGTTTGAGTTCTGGCTGCAGGCACACGGCCTGGGACACGGGCGTGTCCCAGGGCGTGTCAAGCCTGTGTCGACACTAAGGCGTGAAGTCGACACTTTGGTCTCGACATTGTGTCGAGACTGGGCACACGGCCTGCGACACGGGCGTGTCGCAGGGCGTGTCGACCCGTGTCGACACTTAGCCGTGAAGTCGACACAGTGCTTTGAAGTTGTGTCGAGACACGGCACACGGCCTGCGACACGGGCGTGTCGCAGGGCGTGTCAACCCGTGTCGACACTCGTCCCGCGAAGTCGACACTTTGGTGTCGACAGTGTGTCGAGACATGGCACACGGCCTGCGACACGGGCGTGTCGCAGGGCGTGTCGACCCGTGTCGACACTTAGCCGCGAAGTGCCGAGACCTTGTACACGGCCTGGAGCCCAGGCGTGTCAAGGTGACACGGGCAAGGACACGGGCGTGTCCGAACCCGTGTCAGCGCTCGGGTTGGAAACGGGAGAAAATGATGGGGTACACGGCCAGCTACACGGCCGTGTCAGTTGGAACACGGGCGTGTCAGATCGAACACGGGCGTGTTCGATGCCCGTGTGAGGTTCCAGGTGATTCGATTTTGACGGCGAATGAGGCACACGGCCCTGGACACGGGCGTGTGCCAGGCCGTGTTCGGCCCAGATTGGGCATTTCAGTCCCGAATCGAAGCCGTTCATTTCTTTGACTGAAGATCCAATGGCTGGGGGTTGTTCCTGAAGGGATATACCCGGGTTTTGACTTAGAAAACCCTCATTTTTTCCACTTGATCTCTCTCCAAACCCTTGGAGAAAGAAAAGCTAAGGCAAGAAGAAGAGGAGCTAGATCCGCCATTGGAGGAGCTTCGGAGCTCCGAATCGCAAGCCGACTCCGGATCCACGGAGGCAACGCAAGTGCGGTGATTTCTATCCGATTACATTTCGATGGCGCCAAAGAGGAACGCAAGGGTAACGATCCTCACTTTTGAGCATGATAGCTCTCTTTCTTTGCATAGGAAGCCCCCTCTCGCGAGTTTGCGAAGAGTTGGAGGCATTCCTTCGGGTAGATATGTAAAGTCCCCGTTGTTTAGCGTCCGTATGCGAGAACGGACTTAGGCATTTTGGTTGAAGCCTACCCGGACATGTTAGTCCGGATCGGTGATGTTGCATTGCATAAGGCCGGAGAAGACTCCGTGCTATTTGGTGTTTTCGGGTTTTCTACGCGGTAGATTGCAGCAGGGAGCCTTGGGGACTAACCCAAAGGTGCACCCGGAAAACTGGGCGGACACGAGGTCTTGCCAACTTGGTGGCTTGGAAGCCAACTTGAACATAACGAGGTTATGTGACTTGCGGTAGAATGGGACTCGGTGAAAGTTTGACCCGCGCATATGGCTTAAATTGTCGTTGCGATGTGAGCACGGGTTAGATGGAGCCGTACCCGCTTTATGTCGTCCGGTTAGAGCGACCTAAGGTTACATGGGACTCGCCGTTGGCATAAATGGGGGTCTTCGGTGGTCCATGGCTTAATTTGACGTGACCAATACCATGAAGACAAATTGCTCATAGGAATTGCCGTCCAAGAGGCGGTGGTGAGTTCGGAATGTTCATGGCTTTATTTGACGTAACATCGACCGGTTCACCGAGAATGTGCCCTGAGTGCACGGGACGTGTGGCCGTACGAGCCAACGTCTGTGATGAAATGGCTATGTTTATATGGTTATATTGCTCGCTTAATGAAATGCAGGGAAAGAGCATCGCCGCCCCGAGTTGGGGGCGGGATCGTTATAATTTGGTCAGCATTGCTGACCGTTGCTTTGTTTGCCACCGTGCGGTGGTTTGTTTGCTTGCAGGTGCAGCTGGACCAAGCGGTCAATAGCGGGCTAAAGCCCTTTTTGCGAAGCTGGCCCTCGAAGGCCCGAATGGAAATGTTTTATGTTTTGTTCATGTATGGCCGGCCTGCGTGCCGAGGTTTGGAAATCATGTAAAAGACAAGTGAAACATTTGTAAGGCCTTAAGGCCGACTTTTGAGTATTTTGTAATAACATTCCTATTATCTTGCTAGTGGACATTCATGCTTGTGCTGGGTTCTTGTTTTGCAACTTTAATAAATTGCTTCCGCTAGAATGCTCTGTGTAGGACGTTGGGATTGGTTGGATGGTTTCCATACGTAACCACCCGGTCTGTCTGTGGTATATGGCGTCGGGCCCCGGCCGGACCTACTGCTATATGCTATGCGACGGATAGGGGGTGTTACAATTTGGTATCAGACTACTGGTTTTGGTCGGGCTTGAACTGAATTCGTGGGCGAATTCTTTTTAAGGGGTGGTGAGCACATTGTGTGCGCCATCGTTATAACAGTAAAGAGAACCCATGAATGTCCACTTAGGAATGAAAATACTCGTGTTTGAGGAACCTGCGTGTTCCTATAATTGCTGTTTGCAATGTTATTTGGTCGCTTAACGGTGTTTTGTACCACTATAGGTGACCGGAAGCGGTGTTGGACAGCCTGAATGTCCGGTTTCTGAGGAGCATAGTGCACCCGTGAGGTGTTTGAGCCTCCTCCTTCGTATGAAACCGTTAGAAGGATTGTAGAAGCGGTGTTCGCTGTGACGGGTGCACAGCTAGGAGGAATTGTACAACCCTGCGCCCCTGCTGTGGCTTCAACGCCGGTGGGCGCGATGCAGCAGATGACCTTTGGTAGACCATTGGGGCAGCAGCTGGTTATGAACTTAGTGCAGGGAGCGCACACGGTTGAGGAATATTTGCAAGCTTTTCTTATGATAAGTCGCTACCCATGCTTTGAGTCGGATAATGAGCAAGCTACAGTCGATAGATTCTATAATGTCCTACGCGCCGAGTTACGAGTCCTACTGCTAGGACCAAAGTTATTGGGGTTCCGAGCCTTGGTGGAATCAGCTAGATCATTGGAGGCAGAGTTGAGGAAGACCTTCCCGATGCCAGCGACCATGGTATCGAACTATACAAACCCCATAAGAGCTGCATCCGGCAGAATGCTGGAGAAAGG
Organism: Platanthera guangdongensis; assembly: GCA_039583875.1. Lineage (NCBI taxonomy): Eukaryota > Viridiplantae > Streptophyta > Magnoliopsida > Asparagales > Orchidaceae > Platanthera > Platanthera guangdongensis. The sequence goes on along the minus strand of CM077160.1, from coordinate 14,173,378 downwards.
GGCTATGAAATCGACTAGTAAAGCTTCTTACACTTGTTATACGTGTGGAAAGAAAGGGCACTTTGCCCGAGACTGTTGGAATGGTGCTCAGAAGGGTAAGAAACCTATGTCAGGAGCAGTCAGGGATGTCAGTGCAAAGGAAACGGCATTCAAAGTGCCGAACACCTCAAAGTCTGGATATCAAAAATGGTATAAGAAGCATAGGACTTCGGGTCCAGCTCCTTCTGGTACTTCTGGGTCGACTACGGGTCAGACCCCGGGCTCATGTTACAACTGTGGGGAGCCGGGGCATTATGCTCGTGAGTGCCTAAAGCCCTGGAGAAAGCCCGTCGTCGTGGCGACAGGTATGGTTTAAAGATAGTTTTGCTTTAAACACTTGTTATGCATATTAGCTTAGAACTACTAGTGTTAAGCCTTGTTATGACTTTCTTTATCTGCGAGAGCACCGTTCGTTTAGGGAGCTTCGCGTTCCTTTATTAGGAATTTTATTGTGCCTTGGAGTACCTCCTTCGATGGAAAGAGATAAATCGGATGTGTTATAGTCCAATGGTGCTCTTTCGGCGAGGGTAGAATTCATTGCTCTTAGTTTGTGGTTTGGGAATTAGGAGTACGATCTGCAAGCGTCGTTACTTCCGTTGGTGGGGTTTGACGTTATATTTGGCATGTACTGACTCTCGGAGCAGCAAGCCTACATAGACTGCGATAGCAAGGAAGTCAACTTGGGAGCAAGTCGTGAGACGACCTTTATGAGCTCGAAGAGGTCGAGCAAGGCGATGATGGCCGCTCTTCAGGTGGTGAAGGTGGTTTGTGCTAGTGTAGAGCTGTTCTGTACACTAGTGGAGGTTGTAAAGCCGAAGCCCGCGTTGGATTGTATTTCAGTGGTATCGGAATACCCTGATCTGTTCCCCGCAGATCTTTCTGGCGCCCCGCCTCAGCGGGAGATAGATTTTAAGAGCGAGCTAGTGCCAGGTGCAAAGCCTGTGTCACGATCTCCGTATCGGCTAACGCCTAAGGTAATGGCGGAGCTGAAAGCGCAACTGCAAGAGTTGTTGGAGCAAGGGTATGCGCGTCCAAGTCCTTCGCTTTGGAGCGCACCGACCCTCTTTATTAAGAAGAAGGATGGAAGGTTGTGGTTGCGTATTAATTATCGGGAAGTCAACAAGTAGACGGAAAAGTGCAAGTACCCAATCCCAAGGATCGATAATCTTTGTGATCAGTTGGTAGGGTCAACGGCGTACTCTAAATAGATAAGGGAGAGTGATATCCCTAAGATGACGTTCAGTACAGGACACGGGCGCTACGAGTTTACGGTCATGCCGTTTGGGCTGACTAATGCGCCGTCAGTATTCATGGATTTTATGAACAGGACGTTCAGGGAGTACTTGGACCGTTTCGTGATCGTCTTCATCGACGATATTTTGGTGTACTCGCAAAGTGAGGAAGATCACTTCAAGCATCTTCACTTGGTGTTGGAGGCGCTAAGGAGAAATCAGTTGTATGCCAAGTTCTCGAAATGCGAGTTTTGGCTATCCGCAGTAGCGTTCCTCGGGCATATAGTGAGTGGAGAGGGTATTGCTGTGGATCCGGTGAAGATTGTTGCGATACGGGAGTGGCCTGAGCTTACTACGGTAGCAGAAGTCCGGAGCTTTTTGGGGCTTACCGGCTATTATAGGCGCTTCGTAGAGAACTTCTCGCGGATAGCGTTACCTCTCACTACTTTGAAGAGGAAGGAGCATAAGTTCGTTTGGACGCCGGAGTGCGCGCGAGCTTTTGAGGAACTGAAGTGTCGGTTGACCACGGCGCCTGTGCTGAGTTCGCCATGTGGAACCGAAGGCTATGAGTTATATAGCGATGCTTCGGGCAGCGTTTTGGGTTGCGCGCTACTGCAACACGGAAGCGTAATAGCGTATGGACGTGAGTTTTGCCTCGAAGCTATGGAGGCATAATTCTATACGGTGTGAAAGTGGATCTCTCTACGCCGGTCGCAAGAGCGTGAAGCATCTGGTTGATCAGAAGGATCCGAATATACGACAGCGTAGATGGATGGAGTTCTTGGGAGACTATACATTCAAGATCCACTACGCGCCTGATAAAGGGAATGCGGTTGCGGACGCGCTGAGTCGCCGAGCCCCAGCTCAAGCAAATTGGCTATCAGTGCGTGATGAGCGGTTGGTGCAGGAGATGGAGGCGTTGGAGATTGTTTGTGTGGATAGACAATCTAGTGCTGAAGCAGTGCTGAATTGGACTGAAGTCCAATATGACCTGGCTGATCGGATTCGGCAGGCTTTGGATATGGATGCTCATATGAAGCAGTTCATGATAGAGACTCTGGATGGGTCAAATTCCCAATTCGTTGTGGAGGACGGATTGTTGTGGAAAGACGGTCGGTTGTGCGTCCCAAGTGTGGGCAGTTTACGGGCGGAGTTGTTGTACGAGGCGCACCATACCAAGTACTCGATTCGCCCGGGGAGCACGAAGATGTACCGTGATGTTAAGAAACTATTTTGGTGGCCGGGTTTGAAAAAGGATGTGGCGCTATATGTAGCGAAGTGCCAAACTTGCGCCTTGGTAAAGGCGGAGTGCCAAAAGCCGGGAGGATTTCTTAAGTCCTTGCCTATTCCGGAGTGGAAATTCGACGACATCTCTATGGACTTTGTGCATGGTTTGCCAAGGTCGCAGAAGGGGAACGACGCCATTTGGGTGGTGGTCGATCGATTAACAAAGGTGTCGCATTTTATTCCGCATAGGAAGGATGATCCGGTGGAGAAGCTGGCGAAGCTTTATGTGGATAATATAGTGCGGCTTCATGGTGTGCCCCGCAGCATCGTGAGTGACCGAGATGGGCGGTTCACGTCCAATGATAGGAGGCTGGTGCAGCGAATGTTGGGAACAAAGCTGAAGTTTAGCACAGCCTTCCATCCGCAAACGGATGGGCAGACCGAGAGGGTCAATAGAACGATGGAAGACATGCTTCGCATGTGTGTCTTGGACTTCGGAAAGCAGTGGCAGGACCACCTTTATTTGGTGGAGTTCGCATACAACAACAGCTACCAAGCAAGTATTCAGATGGCGCCTTTCGAGGCCCTTTATGGTAAACGATGTCGCACGCCGTTGTCTTGGTTAGAAACGGGCGAGTCGAAGTTGTATAAGCGATCGGAAGTGGAGGATGCTACTTCGTTGGTGAGAACCATTCGGAAGAGGTTGCTTATCGCTCAGGACCGACAAGCAAAGTACTATAATGCCAAGCACAGGAACGTGGAGTTCGCTGTGGGCGATTATGTATACTTGAAGATCAAGCCGTTCAAGGGTGTCTCGCGGGTGCGGCGATTGAAAAAGCTAAGCCCGAGGTACCTTGGACCGTTCGAGGTTCTGGAGCGAGTAGGAGAAGCGGCCTATCGGCTGAAGCTTTCAGTGGAGCTAAGTGGTTTACATGATGTATTCCATATTTCGGTGCTTCGGAAGGCGGTGCAAGAGCCTACGCAAGTGATCGCGGGCAATCTAGTGCCGGTGGATAGTGGGCTAACGACTAAAGTCAAGCCCGTGCGGATTGAGGACTCGGAGGTCAAGCGGCTACGCAATAAAGAGATCAGGATGGTCAATGTCCGGTGGGACAATTGCGGTCGTGAGGAGCTCTCGTGGGAGCGAGAGCAGACGATGCTTGACGAATATCCGGAGTTGTTCCGCTCAGGTACAAGTTTTAGTTTTGTACATGTTTTTCCCTTTATGTAATTTCGTGGGCGAAATTCTTTTAAGAGGGGTAGAGTTGTAACGCCCCGAAACTCAAAGGAGCAAAGGGGAATAATTTGGGCCAGTTTGAGTTCTGGCTGCAGGCACACGGCCTGGGACACGGGCGTGTCCCAGGGCGTGTCAAGCCTGTGTCGACACTAAGGCGTGAAGTCGACACTTTGGTCTCGACATTGTGTCGAGACTGGGCACACGGCCTGCGACACGGGCGTGTCGCAGGGCGTGTCGACCCGTGTCGACACTTAGCCGTGAAGTCGACACAGTGCTTTGAAGTTGTGTCGAGACACGGCACACGGCCTGCGACACGGGCGTGTCGCAGGGCGTGTCAACCCGTGTCGACACTCGTCCCGCGAAGTCGACACTTTGGTGTCGACAGTGTGTCGAGACATGGCACACGGCCTGCGACACGGGCGTGTCGCAGGGCGTGTCGACCCGTGTCGACACTTAGCCGCGAAGTGCCGAGACCTTGTACACGGCCTGGAGCCCAGGCGTGTCAAGGTGACACGGGCAAGGACACGGGCGTGTCCGAACCCGTGTCAGCGCTCGGGTTGGAAACGGGAGAAAATGATGGGGTACACGGCCAGCTACACGGCCGTGTCAGTTGGAACACGGGCGTGTCAGATCGAACACGGGCGTGTTCGATGCCCGTGTGAGGTTCCAGGTGATTCGATTTTGACGGCGAATGAGGCACACGGCCCTGGACACGGGCGTGTGCCAGGCCGTGTTCGGCCCAGATTGGGCATTTCAGTCCCGAATCGAAGCCGTTCATTTCTTTGACTGAAGATCCAATGGCTGGGGGTTGTTCCTGAAGGGATATACCCGGGTTTTGACTTAGAAAACCCTCATTTTTTCCACTTGATCTCTCTCCAAACCCTTGGAGAAAGAAAAGCTAAGGCAAGAAGAAGAGGAGCTAGATCCGCCATTGGAGGAGCTTCGGAGCTCCGAATCGCAAGCCGACTCCGGATCCACGGAGGCAACGCAAGTGCGGTGATTTCTATCCGATTACATTTCGATGGCGCCAAAGAGGAACGCAAGGGTAACGATCCTCACTTTTGAGCATGATAGCTCTCTTTCTTTGCATAGGAAGCCCCCTCTCGCGAGTTTGCGAAGAGTTGGAGGCATTCCTTCGGGTAGATATGTAAAGTCCCCGTTGTTTAGCGTCCGTATGCGAGAACGGACTTAGGCATTTTGGTTGAAGCCTACCCGGACATGTTAGTCCGGATCGGTGATGTTGCATTGCATAAGGCCGGAGAAGACTCCGTGCTATTTGGTGTTTTCGGGTTTTCTACGCGGTAGATTGCAGCAGGGAGCCTTGGGGACTAACCCAAAGGTGCACCCGGAAAACTGGGCGGACACGAGGTCTTGCCAACTTGGTGGCTTGGAAGCCAACTTGAACATAACGAGGTTATGTGACTTGCGGTAGAATGGGACTCGGTGAAAGTTTGACCCGCGCATATGGCTTAAATTGTCGTTGCGATGTGAGCACGGGTTAGATGGAGCCGTACCCGCTTTATGTCGTCCGGTTAGAGCGACCTAAGGTTACATGGGACTCGCCGTTGGCATAAATGGGGGTCTTCGGTGGTCCATGGCTTAATTTGACGTGACCAATACCATGAAGACAAATTGCTCATAGGAATTGCCGTCCAAGAGGCGGTGGTGAGTCCGGAATGTTCATGGCTTTATTTGACGTAACATCGACCGGTTCACCGAGAATGTGCCCTGAGTGCACGGGACGTGTGGCCGTACGAGCCAACGTCTGTGATGAAATGGCTATGTTTATATGGTTATATTGCTCGCTTAATGAAATGCAGGGAAAGAGCATCGCCGCCCCGAGTTGGGGGCGGGATCGTTATAATTTGGTCAGCATTGCTGACCGTTGCTTTGTTTGCCACCGTGCGGTGGTTTGTTTGCTTGCAGGTGCAGCTGGACCAAGCGGTCAATAGCGGGCTAAAGCCCTTTTTGCGAAGCTGGCCCTCGAAGGCCCGAATGGAAATGTTTTATGTTTTGTTCATGTATGGCCGGCCTGCGTGCCGAGGTTTGGAAATCATGTAAAAGACAAGTGAAACATTTTGTAAGGCCTTAAGGCCGACTTTTGAGTATTTTGTAATAACATTCCTATTATCTTGCTAGTGGACATTCATGCTTGTGCTGGGTTCTTGTTTTGCAACTTTAATAAATTGCTTCCGCTAGAATGCTCTGTGTAGGACGTTGGGATTGGTTGGATGGTTTCCATACGTAACCACCCGGTCTGTCTGTGGTATATGGCGTCGGGCCCCGGCCGGACCTACTGCTATATGCTATGCGACGGATAGGGGGTGTTACATATGACCCGCAAAATCATTCGATGGTATAAGAACCTTCATGGCTGGTGCTTGCAAGACAACATCAAAAGGATGATCCTGATCTTTTACATTTGTTTTGTCGAACGGAAAAGGGTGACTTACAGGATTTTTCTATTGATGCGGGGGGCACGTTAAAGTATCATGGTCGATTTTGTATTCCCGTAGTTGGAGACATTCGCGAGATGATGTGCCGGGAAGCACATGGCTCAAGTATGGCCTACCATCCAGGCTCAACAAAAATGTACCGTGATTTGAAACAAATTGTCTGGTGGTATGGAATGAAAAGAGATATAGCGCGATTTGTATCTGAATGTCATACCTGCAAGTGGGTGAAAGCTGATCATGGGAGGCCTGGTGGCAAGTTGACCCCATTGGAGATTCCAACATGGAAGTGGGAAAGCATCTCAATGGATTTTATTACAGGCCTACCAAGATCTCCACGAGGACATGACTCCGTGTGGGTGATCGTGGATAGATTGACCAAGTGTGCTCATTTCATACCATTTAAGGTCAACTACCCGATGAAGACAATAGCGGAGCTCTATGTGAACGAGATCATCCGACTGCATGTGCCAGTACATATCATATCAGACAGGGATTCCCGATTTACTTCTCGTTTCTGGAAGAGTCTACAACAGGGTTTGGGGACGGATTTGCGGTATTCCACTGCTTACCACCCTCAGACGAATGGCCAAACAGAACGAGTAAATCAAATTGTAGAAGATATGATTCGATGCTATATTCTTGAGTATGGCGGAGCATGGGATGAACGTTTGCGGCTTATGGAATTCACATATAATAATAGCTATCAAGAAAGCTTGCAAATGGCTCCGTTCGAAGCTTTATATGGGCGTCGATGTCGGACTCCACTCTTTTGGACTGAGGTTGGCGAGCGGCCTTTGTTGGGCCCAGAGGCGCTCGAGGACATGGAAGTTGTCGTACGACTTATTCGGGAGAAGCTCCGAATCGCCCAAGAGCGATATGAAAAGTACGCCAACCGACGCAGGTCGGAATTAGAGTTTGCGGTGGGGGATTCCGTTTTCTTGAAAGTCTCCCCAATGGTTGGGATTAAAAGGTTTGGAAAAGAGCGCAAATTAGACCCAAGATTTGTGGGTCCCTTCAAGATTCTTGCGCGAGTTGGTGCATCCGCTTACAAAGTAGAGTTACCCATGAACTTTCCTTGTGTTCACGACGTGTTTCATGTTAGCCAACTTCGCAAATGTCTGCGGAATGATCAGCAAGTTTTGGATTTTGCGCCGCAATTGGCGCCAAACCTTTCTTATGTGGATATGCCCATCCGGATATTGGACTCCCAAGATCGCGTGTTACAGAAAAAGAAGATTCCTATGGTCAAGGTGCTATGGAAAAATCAGAATGTGGAAAGCGCGACGTGGGAGCTCGAGTCAACGATGAGGGCGGCTCACCCTCATTTGTTCCTGTAAATAAGCTGGTATGTGGATTGGTGTTTTTGTTGCATTGCTGTTTTTGGTTTGTTCCCTTCTTTGATTTTCTTTGATTGAGATCAAAATGATTGAAAAGTTTCGAGGCGAAACTTTTTGTTAGGGGGAGTGACTGTAACACCCCGGATTTTTGATTGCGTACGCTTGATGGGCGTTACGTTGGCTTTGATTGTTGTTCGAGCATGGTTTTTCCCGCGGGCTTGCGAGTGGCTGTTTTGGTAGCCGAGTTGCACGATTCCCCAGCAAACCGGAGTCCAGATGGGGACTCGGTGAGGCCTCTTAGGGAATGCTTGCACTTTTTCGCACCTGGGTAATGTCGCTCAAACTGAGTTGCTGGTACAGGAAACAAAAAAGGGTAAAAAGTTCTTAAGGCAAAAATGGTCTAGGACGACACAGAAACATTTTTCAAAACAGTGAAAAATAGTCATTTTTGTGTGTGACACGCCCCCCGACACGGGCGTGTCGGGGCGTGACCCAGGGCGTGACCTGGGCGTGACCTGGGCGTGACCTCCTTGACTCGACAATATTCTGGTGTCGAGTTGAGCTCGACGAATGGGGTACACGCCCCGTGACACAGGCGTGTCACGGGCCGTGTCCCGCAGTGTCGAGTGCCGAGTGTCGAGTGTCGAGTGTCGAGTGTTGAGTGTCGAGTGTAGGGTGTTGAGAGAGGGGACACGGCCTGTGACACAGGCGTGTCACAGGGCGTGTCAAGCTGTGTCGAGTGTCGACACTTTTGGTCGACGAGGTGTCGAGACACGGGCTACACGCCCTAGGTCACGGGCGTGACCCACCCGTCACGGGCGTGTACCCGGCCGTGTACCGTGTGGATCAACTTGAAATTGCCGACTTTATGCGCCGCTTAAGGTACACGCCCTGCGTCACGGGCGTGACACAGGGCGTGACCGGCCCGAAAATCGACTTTTTCCAGTTTTTTTGTGCCGTTCATTTCCTTGATTCTGCATCTAACGGTCCAGCTCTGTTCTGGAGAAAATTAGGCCGAAACAGAGTTTCTCCTCCTCACTTCACCTTCTCTTCATCTTCGTCTTCATTCTCAAAGAGAAAGCAAGGGAGAAAGGCTCAAGCAAGGCAAGGAAAGAGAGGAGCAGCCGTCGCGGTATCGTCTCGGTTCAGTCAAGCGGTGTTCTTCACCCTTGCCAATCTTCTTTCTTGTCTTTGATTGTGCAAAATAACTAGTTTTTCTCTTTCAAGTTTCCTAGCTTGTTCTTCTTGTTTTGGGTTCTTCCTCACTAGCCTTATTATGCTCTTATATTTCCCTATGCTGAACGACTTTCATCTTCCATGCTTAGTTTTGTTTAGTTATCAAGTCTATGCTAGGTCATGTGAGTCATGTAGCTAATTTGATTCATGTTCATGTAGCCTTTCAAATTTATGTGATTCCTCCTTGATCAAAAGCATGTGATTCTTGTTCCAAACATGTGATTTATGTAATTAGGTTAATCAAACGCTTTCATGTGATGAAGTGCATCAAACTCTATGTTGGCAATTTGTAGTCATGTGTGAGGATGAAGGAAGGGAACATGTGTACTTGGGTTATGGGTTATGGTGAGAGTTGCTTATGGTGTTGCGCTTGGGTTATGGGTTTATGGTGAGTTTTGCGAGGCGAATGTGAACCATGGCAGAAGCGTGTGTGTGCGGCTTTGGTAAGGGGTGGTGTGGGTTAAGCCTTTGTGGCCACCGGGTTTGGATTTGTGGTGTAGAGCACCATTTTGGCCCCGATTTGGGCTGGTTTTTATTGGTGTGCTCCACTTTAGGGCTGCCACCAAAAGACCCTTGTTGAATCGCATATAACCACTGCTTATGTTTCACTCGTAGCGTTGTTTCTTGTACGAAGGATGATGGAATGGGCATGTGTTTTGCCTTTTGCTCCTGCGGGTTGAGCAGGACTTGATGAAACTTGTACGCACTTGGTGCGTTTGGCATGTGTTTTGGTGCGTTTTCCACTTGTTTTATTCACTCGTTTTACTTATATGAAACATTGCTACGGGGTCGGTAAGCCCCTTCATGATATTGTATAAACATGCTGCTCTTCTTTTTATTGTATCTTCGAGGATTGCTGAGGTATTCTTTCTTGAATGCCTCAGGTGCAGGTTGTAGCCGGTTGAGCGGCTAGGTTTGTTGGTGGCGTTTCTTTGGAGCTAGCCGAGCTTACTTAGCGAGGTAGTTCTTTTCTTTGTTGTACAGACATACATGTGTCCAATGGATTTGTGTCAGCTTGTTGGCGCCCATTGGTGATTTTCTTTACTTGTGATATATGAATACTAGACTGCTAATGTGACTCATTTGGATGAGATGATGTCTTCTTGCTCTTGGGAAGAATTTATGGTAGGTTGCATTAGGTATTTTTAAGCTAAACAAACCTATTATTATATCCATGCATAACATGTTTTGATTACCAAACACGTATTTTCCAAATTACGTAAACGAAGATGATTTCTTATATTAGTATCACTATAGACTGCATATAGGAGATCGTCATAACTAAACAAAGTATTTCCGCCGCGTACAAATATAGTTTTTGATACCTAAAGCCGAGGGATACGGCCATTAAATCCAAAGGTTTTCTTGCATTTAACTGTTGGATTTCAACTCATAGAGTAAGCGTCAAGGGTTGCCTGAGCGTGTGCAGTTATCCCCTACACGACGTGGCATCATAACCCGTAGTTCCTCTTGCTCTGATACGAGGTACACGTTGCGGAAATGCGGGTTGTGACAGGCGGCCCGACGACGATGGCGTGGTCGGAGCCCGCCATCCCCATACCCGGTAGGCGGTCGGGGTACCATCCCCAGCGAGGCCACCAGGATCTGACCGGCCCCAGTCGACCCTCACGGGGTTCGGCCGTAGCGAGGCTGTCCGACCCCCACAGGGTGGTCGGCTGCGATGAGTCCACCCTGGAACGGGATGCCTCGGCCAATATAGTACCCCCCTACTACGGAGTTATCTGGGTCTTATACCCAGAACCACCGCTTTATGGTGACATCAACTACTAAGTTAGTTGTCATTGCACGACGTCGATCCTGCCAGCTAATGTGATCATTTCATAAGTAGGCCAAAAAAACACTTAAGCAGTAGTAGTCAACAATCATAACATATGCATATATATAAATGCAATAGTCCAAAATGAGTGCATATATGGAAGAGAGTGTAAAATAGTTTATGACTGGTACATGTCCAATACAAATAACTCACTCTCTCAACTCACTACAAGCGGAAACTACAAAAATCTATCATCAACCTGTCATCGAGTAGTAACGGTAGCTTGCGGCAACTGCTCCTCATATACCGCCTCCTCGTGTGACTAGTGCAGGTCCTCGTCCGACTAGTGCATCTCCACGAACTCCTACGTTCACAATTGACTGTTAGTCATAAAGACTAAGGTATTTTGTCCACGCTTCACCCCCGAGGCTCCTAGGCACTATGCGGGAGGATGAAAGCGAAAGACAACTAAGGAAGTGTCAACAGTATACATGTGACATGGAACTATACTAGCAGGAGTGTATATGTATAAAGAGAACACTAAAAGGTAGTAACAGTAAAGTAAGAGCAGTGCATTAATGTACAGTAAAGTTGTAAGGACCCATTTTCAAAAACTAAGGGAGATCCTTATGCCCAGGGTGAGCGTCCTCCCAAAAGATTCGTGTGTCCGAAGAGAAGTCACCCTCTTACCTGACTCATGATCCAATTAGCGAAAAGTTCGTCGTGTAAGGCTATGCTTTATAACAAAATATTCATAGATAATAAAAATTAATTTATGTTGAAGCAAATCATCACAGGACATCTCAACATGAAAGGAAATATAAATCACGAGTGAAAACCCATGAAGGGGTATACAGAGTCCAATAGAAATAAACATCTTAATCATAAAATGACCACAACAAATAGTCTAAAACGGGAAGGTAAAATCTCTCATCCTCTCCTCCCCTCAAAGTAGTACCTTCACGTCCTCATAACTCTCTCGAGCTGGCTCAGGGAACTCCTCTCCAACGGGTGCACGTCTACACTCGTCCATCCGCTCCTGCCCTATCAGTAGGCGCATTGAGTCCTAAAATGATACTTACAAACGTACGTTAGCCATATCATGATCAATTATATCTCACGCTCCCCCAGCCTCTAGTGGGTACCAGGAAGAAAACCTGTAAGAAGATTGTAACACCCCAAAGCCCAAGTAGGGTTTCAGGTTGGGTGACACGGCCTGTGACACGGGCGTGTCCTAGGGTGTGTCGTGCTCGGGTTGAGTAGTTGGGTGTGTGGTCGACGAAATTTGGTCGACGATCGTCGAGTGCAGAGTACACGGCCTATGACACGGGCGTGTCACAGGGTGTGTCCCTTGCGGGTTTCAGGCGGGATTGCGTGTACTGGTGGACACGGGTGTGTCCTGGTGTACACGGCCTAGGACACGGGCGTGTCCCATGGCCGTGTCCCGCTCGGGTGAAGTGGAGATTGTGTTGTGTGAAGTACACGGCTACTGGACACGGGCGTGTCGGGTATGACATGGGCGTATAGGGTGTGACACGGGCGTGTCACACGGCCGTGTACTAGTTGGATTTGAGTCAGTTGCCTGCCGCTTAAGTGACATGACATATGACACGGGCGCATCACAGGGCATGTCAGGCCGTGTTCAGCCTATTCTTGGGAAAATCTGAGCCATTTGTTTCCCTTATCCTGGATCCAAGTGTCAGGCTTCTTCCCTGTGGATATAAGGCCGAAAAATGAGGACTTATCTATTCATTTCTTCTTCTTCTTCTCACTTTCCAAGAGAGAGAAAGCGAGGGAGAGCTAGGGAAAGGAAGGAGGAAGGGGAAAGCCAGCTGCTGGAGGAGCTGCGGAGTGCGGAGTGAAGATCCGAGATCGGATTCATGAAGGCAAAGCTGAGACGGTGATTTCCACCTGGCTACTTCATGGCACCGAAGCGATCTTCAAGGGTAACGATCTCCTTCATGGACATTGAAGTCCTTTCTTTATGCATATGCATGGAATCCTCCACCAAGAGGTGGATTGAAAGGATTAGGTCACCTATTCACCCCTCCTCTAGGTGTTTAGGTACCATATCTTTCAAGTGGTATCAAAGCGAGGTTCCTCAAAAAAGACTAACAGTCTGAGGAGATCCTGTTTGACAGATTCAGTGTAAGGAAAAACACAGATTCAAGAAATTCAAGAAAATCAAGAAACATGGGTTCCTCTGAGAATCACAAGGAATTGGGTTCCATGAAATTACCCATATGCAGGAAAGAGATCTTTGGGATCTGGAAGGAAAGGGTAAGACTGTTTATGGAGGCCTCAGACCCTAGAATCTACATCACAGTAAAGGAAGGGCCTTATGTGCCCATGAAGATTTCAGTTTTAGATGCAAATCAGAGAACTCCAAAGGATTTCTCTGAGATGACTAAGGATGAGATTGTCCTAGCCACAATGGACAAGAGGGCACAGAACATAATAGTGAGTGTCATAGATGATGCAACATTTCAGAATCTTATACACTGTAAGACAGCCAAGGAGATGTGGGACACTCTTATAGTGTATATGGAAGGATCTGAAGAAGTTATACAAGATAGAAAATCCTTGCTAAATCAGGAGTATGAGAGTTTTAGACAAGGTAAAGGTGATAGCATAACTGAGTGCTACAAGAAGTTCTACAGAATAGTTAATGAACTCATGTCTTATGGAAGAGAGTTCAGTAACTATGAACTAAATGGCAAGTTCCTAAGGTCCCTAACCAAAGATTGGGACACAAAGATCTGTGTCATTAGAGAAATGGCTAAGTTGGGGGAAATTCCTCCTCGTACACTATTTGGCAAGTTGTTGTCATATGAAATGCAATTGACAGTGAGGAAGGAGGAGGAGAAATCAACAAGGACTGAGCACAAGGAAAGATCAGTTGCTTTCAAGACAGAAGTTCCCAGAAAGTGCAGGAATAAGTCATCAACTCCACCTCCAGAGGTAGTTGAATCAGAATCAGATGAGTCAGTCAGCACAAAGACTGAGAGCAGTGAAAGTGATGAAGACTTTACTGCCTTCACTAGACACTTTCAGAAATTCTTGAAGAAGAAACAGTGGAGGTCAAGACCTTCTACTTCAAAGGGAAAGGAAGTCTTTTATCAGGAGAAAAAGCCTTCAAAGAAAGACAGGAAGAGGACAAAGTCAAGCAAGGCAACTGGATCTAAGATAGTGTGTTATTGCTGCAATAGACATGACCATGTTATTGCAGATTGTCCAGAGAAGAGAAAGGAATCTGGTGACAGAAAAAAGGCTCACTTCAAAGGCAAGAAAGAGAAGTCTTTTGTTGCCAAGAAGGAGGAGACTCTATCAGATATCTCTTCTTCAGAAACTGAGTCTGAGGCTGAAGCCTACATAGGGCTGTTTGCTGAAGAAAAAGAGGAAGAATTCATGCAGTTAATGGAGTCTATTTATGAACAAGAAGACAGTCAATGCCAAGGGCTAATGGCTATGACAGAGAGTGCCAAAATCCTGGAGCAGTCAGGACCCAGTAAGGTAAAAGGTTCAAGTTCAAGTTCAGTTTCTTGTTCTACTTCAGATTCAGATTCTTCTTCATCAAGTGATGAAAGTGTATCTGAGTCTGAGGGTGATATTCATCAGCTTATAGATGAATATAAGGTGCTGTTGCAGGCTTACAAGAAAAGCAAGTCCCTAGCCAAAAGTCAGGCAAAGGAAATTGCTATTCTTAAAGCTGCAGCAACAGATTTTGAGAAGTCTTTTGATCAAAAACTGAATGAGATAGCCAGGTTGAAGCACATAACAGTGATTCAAATGGGTACTATATCATTTAAAAATGATCAAATCAAGAGTCTGGAGATCAATCTTCAAAAAGAGAGAGAGCTTGTTGCTAGGTTTTCTAAACCTAAGTCAGTGTTACCTTTAATTGATGAATTTGTTCATCATAAAGGCAAGGCTGGACTGGGCTTTATTAGACCTGCAGGGACTGAGCAGTCCAAGTCTAAGTCCAAGGGCAAAGCCCCAACATTCAACAAGGCTGCTGTAGAAAAGACAGCCAAGGCTGTACCTAAGCAAAGGTACAATAAGTTTGAATGTTGGTGCTGTGGCAAAGTTGGCCATTTTGCAGTGGACTGTTGGCATAATGCTAGTGCCAAAGTGAGTACCAAACTACCTATTGGAAAGCCAGTGGGTAGCTTTGTCAGATTGCAGACTAACAAGTACCAAGGACCCAAGAATTCTTTGTGTTCTAAGGTTCATTAATCTGTTTTGCAGGTGAGTCCAAGTGGCCATACCCCAACATGGTACTTGGACAGTGGATGTTCCAGACATATGACTGGAACTAAAGGATTACTAAAGGACTACATTCCAGTAAAAGATGGTCCAAAAGTAACCTTTGGTGGTTCTGAAAAAGGAATCATCAATGGATTTGGTAACATTTCTACAAACTTAGTTACCATTACTCAAGTGGCTTATGTTAAAGGGTTGAAACACAACCTAATAAGTATAAGTCAATTAAGTGATGTAGGGTATAACATCTCATTTGTTAAAAATGGTTGTCATATCAAGAGGTCAAGTGATCAAGAGATCATTTTGACAGGTTATAGGAAGAGGAATGTCTACTGTCTAGACATTATGGTTGAGAAAAATGGTTCTCCAGTTTGTCTTGTAGCTGATGAGACAGCCTCTCATTGTGTCAAATGGCACAAGAGGCTTGCTCATCTTAACTACAAGACTATTAGCAAACTCTTTAGCAAAGAGTTAGTGAGGAATGGTCCTCAAGTTAAGTGTGTCAAAGATGGTATTTGCTCAGCTTGTCAAAAGGGCAAGCAGACTAAATCCACCTTTAGAAGCATAGAAAACAAAGATGCTGTGAGGTGTTTGTACCTCTTGCATATGGATCTCTTTGGTCCAATGCCAGTTCACAGCTTAGGTAGGAAGGTCTATACCTTTGTAGTTGTAGATGACTACTCAAGGTTTTCCTGGGTGTTCTTCTTAAGACAGAAATCTGAAACACCTAGTGTCTTCTATAGCTTTGTCAAGCAAATTCAGAATGAACTAAATAGTACAGTGGTCAAAATTAGAAGTGACCATGGTACTGAATTTCAGTCTGATAGCATGACAAAACTGTGTGAAGACTTTGGGATATTTCAAGAATTCTCTTCACCTAGAACACCTCAGCAAAATGGCATTGCTGAGAGGAAGAATAGAACCTTGATAGAGGCTAGTAGGACCCTATTAAGTGATACATCACTGCCAGAGTATTTCTGGGCTGAAGCAGTTAACACTGCATGCCATGTTATAAATAGGGCCACCATCACTAAAGGGCTAAACAAGACCCCCTATGAAGTTGTGAAAGGCAGGAAACCAAACCTATCCTATTTTAGGATCTTTGGTTGTAAATGCTTCATACTTAACAATGGGAAGTCTTACCTAACTAAGTTTGCTGCCAAGTCCCAAGAGGGAATTTTTGTTGGGTACAGCAATAATAGTAAGGCTTATAGAGTCTACAACTTGACTACACAAGTTGTAGAAGAATCAGTGCATATAGTTTTTGATGAGACTAAACTTATTAATAATGAGTTGTCTAGTAGTGTATGCAGCCCCACAGGTTTGACAAAGAAAATGGACAAGCTTACTATAGAAGAAGTGCCTGCTGCAAGACAGCAAGTAGAAGAAAGTAGCTGTTGTCCAGGGGGAGAACTACATGTGCCAATTGCTGAAGAAATACAAGGAATACAGCATGATGCAGATGCTGAAGTGGTTCAACCAGAAGTTAGGATGCCTCCAGCCCACAGGCATCTTAGAGATCATCTAGTAGAGCTGATTATTGGAGATCTAAGATAAGGAGTTCAAACTAGGAGTAGAAACATGAATGCAACAATCTACTCCAGCTTTCTGTCACAAGTTGAACCTAAGAAGTTTGAAGAAGCAATACAAGATCCACAATGGACTGAAGCAATGCAAGAAGAGCTTAATCAGTTCAAGAGGTACAAGGTCTGGGAACTTATTCCTAAACCTAAAGACCACAATGTAATAGGAACTAAGTGGATCTACAGGAATAAGATGGATGAACAAGGGGTCATCATTAAGAATAAGGCTAGACTGGTTGCTAAAGGATATAGGCAAGAAGAAGGTATTGATTTTGATCAAACCTTTGCTCCAGTAGCCAGACTGGAAGCCATAAGATTGTTCTTGTCCTGTGCAACCTATCAAGGATTCAAGGTATACCAAATGGATGTCAAGTCAGCATTCCTAAATGGTAATCTTAAGGAAGAAGTCTATGTGGAGCAGCCTTCAGGTTTTGTTGATCCAACTCTACCTCATCATGTCTATAGACTTAGGAAAGCTTTATATGGGTTAAAGCAAGCCCCTAGGGCTTGATATGAAACCCTATCTAGTTTCCTCATTGAGAACAAGTTCTCAAGGGGGAAAATAGATAAGACTCTATTCCTTAGGGAATCTAGAGGCAAAGTCATACTAGTCCAAATATATGTAGATGACATTATATTTGGGTCTACTGAAAGCAGCCTTTGCAAAAAGTTTGCAAAACTTATGCAAGGTCAGTTTGAGATGAGTAGTATGGGAGAGCTGAAGTTTTTCTTGGGTCTCCAAGTTAAACAGACTGAGAGTGGTTTGTCCATTTGTCAGTCAAAGTTCACCCTAGAACTCATAAGGAAATATGGTATGGATTCATCCAGCACCATGAAGACTCCTATGGGGTCAAGTATGTCTCTTAGCAAGGATGATGCAGGGAAACCTGTAGATGAAACCTTGTATAGAGGGATAGTTGGCTCCCTATTATACTTGACTGCTAGTAGACCTGACATCATGTATGCTACATGTGTTTGTGCCAGGTATCAAGCCTGCCCTAAAGAGTCTCATTTGACATCAGTCAAAAAAATATTGAGATATCTAAAGGGCACTCCCTATCTAGGCCTCTGGTACCCTAGGAATGGAGATTTTGATCTAACAGGTTATTCAGATGCAGACTTTGCAGGATGCAAAGAAGATAGAAAGAGCACTACTGGAACCTGTCAATTCCTAGGTGGGAGACTAATTTCATGGAGTAGCAAAAAGCAAACCAGTGTGGCTATCTCCACAGCAGAGTCAGAGTATGTAGCTGCAGGAAGTTACTGTGCTCAACTTCTGTGGATACATCATCAGCTAGAGGACTATGGATTTCAGGTAAGTAGAACTCCACTTTTCTATGATTCTACAAGTGCTATTTCAATAGCTAATAACCCTGTATGACATAGTAGAACTAAACATATTGAAATTAAATATCATTTTCTTAGGGAGCATGTAGAAAGAGAAGATATTTTACTTGAATATGTTAAAACTGATAATCAAATAGCTGATATGTTTATTAAGCCCCTAGAAGAAGCTAAGTTTAATAGATTCAAAATTGAACTAGGAATGTTAAACTTAGAGTAAGTTTACAGAATTAAAATTGGCTAAGTAAAAAGGTGTCGACACATAGACAAGTCTATGTCGACACAGAATAGTGGTGTCGACACTTCAGGAAAAAGGTGTCGACACATCCAGGATGTTGGTGTCGACACTTCAGAATGTTAGTGTCGACACATGACAAGTAGGTGTCGACACATCTAATATGGTGTCGACACTTATGTTTTACTCAGAATTTTCTAAGTAATGTCTCAACAATGTGTCGAGTTATGTTGTGTCGACACATAACCAAGTGTCGACACATAAAATCTGTTGACTAAACTTATGTCGACACATGTGTGTCGAGACATTATAAGTCAAACACAGATTTCTAACTATTCTATCACAGCAAACACACAACATACACAGCAACAATCACAGCACAGCACAGTATACACAGTGGTTTATAGTGGTTCCCCAAGATATGGGTACATCCACTTTCCCCCTTCGCCTATCTAGTAGTGTACTAGATTCGGCCAAACTCCTCCACTGTATCAGAACCCAAATTGGTTCCTACACCTCAGGCCCAAAGCCTTACAACTCAGCTTTATCCCAAAGCCTACACTCAGCCAATCAAGGCCTACACTCAGCCAACCAAGGCCTACACTCAGCCAACCAAGGCCTACACTCAGAGATCTCAATCTCCTACACTCAGGCTCTCAAGCCCTACCCTCAGCCTTTATAATTATAAGCTTACAATTCTCTCAGATCCAAAGGATCCTACAAGTTAAAAATGTATTACAGATGTTAACTCTACAACTCAGAAATAAAAGAGGGGAGTTAAGAGTTTCTTGATGAGTTCTTGGAAGAACTCAGCTGGATTCAATCTGACTTAGCTTTCTTCAAAGCTTCTTGAGTAGAACTGAATAAGACTGAATCCTCCTGCAGTTCTTCCTTGACCTCTGCCACTTAAGATCCAGAATGTATCTGAATCCTTCTTCTCAGCCTAGTTCCAGAGGCTGATTTCTTGGATGGAGCCCTCTCTCTCCAACTTCTTAGATCTGCACTTGGACTGCAAGATCTTCTTGATTTGATACTCTGTGTATCACTTTACTAACTTGTTCTTCAACAATGTGATCCACTTTGTCAACCACTTGAACAACAATCTGAACCACTCTTGAACTACTATTTCTGTAAACTGAAGGTGCCTATTTATAGGCCTTCTTCATGGTAACCGACTGGTCCGGTCCATAACTGACTTCTGATATCTCTGACAGGTGCTGTAGACCGGCTGGAACGACAGCTGTCAAGTCATCCAGTCATTTCTTGAAAATCTCTAACTGTCTGAAAGTGTCGAGACTTTCTGTCTTTACGTGTCGACACTTATAGACCAAGTGTCGACACATGCTGTGTAAGTGTCGACACAAGTCTACAAGGTGTCGACACAACTCCTTGTATGTCTCGACACAGATTCTTCTTCAGGTGTCGACACTGAAATTGAGTGTCGACATAAGTACTTGATCTTCTAGCTTTTGCTGAATTCTTCTAAGTGTCGACACATCACCTTTGTGTCGACACAACTTCTTGTGTTGAATCTGTCAAGTGTCGACACTACTTCTTGGTGTCGACACATAGTCTTCTATGTTGATACTTGTTGAGTGTCGACACAGCTCCTTGTGTCGACACACCTTCTTCTTGTTGAGACTTCAGCTGAGTGTCGACACATTCCCTTAGTGTCGACACTTGTACTTAGAATAATTTTGTTGATCTTTCTGATCTTTGCTAAGTGTCGACACAGCTCCTTGTGTCGACACTTTCTTCAAGTGTAGAGTCTTTAGCTAAGTGTTGACACATTGTGCTGGGTGTCGACACATACTTCAAGTGTTGACTCTTCTGTTGAGTGTCGACACATTGTGCTGAGTGTCGACACTTGTACTTAGTCTCTGCAGACTTTTGCTGAGTGTTGATACAGCTCCAAGTGTCGACACTTTCTGGTGTAGACACAGCTTCACTGGGTGTCGACACAGCTCCCTGTGTCGACACTTTCTGTCTGCACTTTTCTTCACTGAGTGTCGACACAGCTCCAAGTGTCGACACTTTCTGTCTGGTGTCGACTCTGCATCCCAGGTGTCGACACAATGACTCCAAGTGTCGACACTGCTTGTCTGGGTGTCGACACAAGTCTTCTTAAGTGTCGACACTTTCCCTCTAGGTGTCGACACATGGACTTAGAAACTTTTTGCTTCAGTCCAGTGATTACATAACCTGCACAAGTAAACTCAACATACATCAAATACATTATGATGTATATCATTGAGTTGGGTGAGACTTCTTCAAATCAGGTACATTTGACCAATGTACCCAACATGGATATCGGAAGAGATTCCTTGGTTGAGTCTGCATCTAGAGCCGGAAGTGTGGAGTACGGCATATGCATGCTGTGTGAAGCCCATCTGGACGGTTAGTCTGGATTGGTGATGATTACGAGTAAACCGAAGAAGACTCCGTGGATTTGATAACTGTGTATGCTTTGTACGTATGGATGTTTTATCTGGATGTACAGATGGATGGATGGATGGATCATGGATGCTTTGCGTAAGCTCCTTGTGGTGTGATTGCTCTGGGAGAGCGAAAAGCTGCGGCTAATCAGGAGGGAAGGCCGACCCGCATATAGTGGTGCGCTACTGACGGATGGAGCATAGGAAAGGCTAACCTGACCCTGGTTGTTTTGGGAGGTCGATTAGTGGCAATGTTTGGGAGGACGCGTGGCAAACTCGACTTGCTGCACCACATTAGTGGGTCGATCTTAATGCTCAAGTTTGTCGTGAGTTTATCACCTCTAAGTGGTGTGAGCGGAATGCAACCAATCTGCGGGTTGGGGTGACTAGGACCGACCAGCCAACAAGTGATTAATCCTCTAATCAGTGGTGTTACCTCGGAGACCGGTACACCATAAGGTGCTCTGAGTGCACGAAGCATCTGGTGGAGACCGACGTTTGTGATTTTGTAGTGCCTGAGCGCACTTGTTATGTTTGATAGATAGTATAATTGCAAATGCATACAGGGAATGAATGTAACACCCCCTATCCGTCGCATAGTATATAGCAGTAGGTCCGGCTGGGGCCCGACACCATATACCACAGACAGACCGGGTGGTTACGTATGGAAACCATCCAACCAATCTCAACGTCCTACACAGAGCATTCTAGCGGAAGCAGTTTATAAAAGTTGTAAACAAAGAATCCAGCATTAGAGCACGAATGTCCACTAGTACCAAACAGGAATGTTATTACAAAATACTCAAAACAAGCCTTAAGGCCTTACAAAATGTTTCACTTGAATATTACATGATTTACAAACCACGGCACGCAGGCCGGTCATACATGAATAAAGCAATAAACATTTCCATTTGGGCCTTCGAGGGCCGGCTTCGCAAAAAGGGCTTTAGCCCGCTATTGACTGCTTGGTCCAGCTGCACCTGCAAGCAACAAACCACCGCACGGTGGCAAAACAAGGCAACGGTCAGCAATGCTGACCAAATTATAACGATCCCGCCCCCAACTCGGGGCGGCGATGCTCCTTCCCTGCATTTCATTAGCATAAGCGAGCAATTTATATAACCATAGCCATTTCATCACAGACGTTGGCTTGCACGGCCACACGCCCCGTGCACTCAGGGCACATTCTCGGTGAACCGGTCGATGTCACGTCAATTAAAGTCATTAACATTCCGGACTCACCACCGCCACTTAGACGGCCAAACCTATGAGCAATTTGTCTTCCTGGCCTGGGTCACGACAATTTAAGTCATTGACCGCCGAAGACTCCCATCTATGTCAACGGCAAGTGCCACGTAACCTTAGGTCTCTTTAACCGAACGACATAAAGCGGGTACGGTTCTATCTAACCCGTGCTCACATCGCAACGACAATTTAAGCCATTTGCGCGGGTCAAACTTTAACCGAGTCCCATTCTATCGCAAGTCACATAACCCCGTTATGTTCAAGTTGGCTCTCAGGCCACCAAGTTGGCAAGATCTCGTATCCGCCCAGTTTTCCGGGTGCATCTTTGGGTTAGTCCCCAAGGCTCCCTGCTGCAATCTACCGCGTAGAAAACCCGAAAAACGACCAATAGCTCGGAGTCTTCTCTGGCCTTATGCAATGCAACATCACCGATCCAGACCAACATGTCCGGGTAGGCTTCACACATCATGCCTACGTCCGTTCTCGCATACGGACTCTAAACAACGGGGACTTTACATATCTACCCGAAGGAACGCCTCCAACTCTCCGCAAACTCGCGGGAGCGGGCTTCCTATGCTAAGAAAGAGAGCTATTCATGCTCAAGATGAGGATCGTTACCCTTGAGTTCTTCTTTGGCGCCATTGAAAAGTAATCGGATGGAAATCACCGCACTAGCGTTGCCTCCGTGGATCCGGAGTCGGCTTGCGATTCGGAGCTCCGAAGCTCCTCTAATGGCGGATCTAGCTCCTTCTTCTTCCCTTAGCTCTCCTCTCTCTCCAAGGATTTAGAAAGAGAACAAGGTATGAAAAGTGATGGATTTCTAAGTCAACCCACGGGTATATTCCTTCAGGAACATCCCCCAACCGTTGGATCTCAAAATAAGGAAACGAACGGCTTTGATTCGGGGCTGAAATACCCAATCTGGACCGAACACGGCCTGACACACGGCCGTGTCCAGGGTCGTGTGCCGCATTCGCCGTCAAAATCGAATCACCTGGAACCTCACACGGGTATCAAACATGCCCGTATTCGAGCTGACACGCCCGTGTTCCACCTCACACGGCCGTGTCGCCGGCCGTGTACCCCATGATTTTTCCCCATTTTCAACCCGAGCACTGCACGGGTTCTAGGACACGCCCGTGTCCTTGCCCGTGTCACCTTGACACGCCTGGGCCCCAGGCCGTGTACACGGGACATTTCGTCGAGGGAAGATCGATGACTTGATGACACGGCCTTGGACACGCCCGTGTCCTAGGCCGTGTGCCTTGTCTCGACGATCGTCGAGTGAATCTCGACGACTCCCCGGGACGATCGTCGACACGGGTCGACACGCCCTGCGACACGCCCGTGTCGCAGGCCGTGTGCCCATTCTCGACGAATCGTCGAGTATATCTCGACGACTCAAGGCTAAGTGTCGACACGGGTCGACACGCCCTGCGACACGCCCGTGTCGCAGGCCGTGTGCCCATTCTCGACGAATCGTCGAGTATATCTCGACGACTTCGCGGCTAAGTGTCGACACGGCTCGACACGCCCTGGGACACGCCCGTGTCCCAGGCCGTGTGCCTGCTTCCAGAACTCAAACTGGCCCAAAACGTCCCCCTTTTGCTCCCTTGAGTTTCGGGGCGTTACAACTCTCCCCCTCTTAAAAGAATTTCGCCCACGAAATTTCATAAAGGAAAGACATGTACAAAACCAAAATTTGTACCTGAGCGGAACAACTCCGGATATTCGTCAAGCATAGTCTGCTCTCTCTCCCAAGAGAGCTCCTCACGACTGCAATTGTCCCACCGGACTTTGACCATCCTGATCTCTTTATTGCGTAGTCGCTTGACCTCCGAGTCCTCAATCCGCACGGGCTTGACCTTTGTCGTTAGCCCACTATCCACCGGTACTTGATCAACCGCGATCACTTGCGTAGGCTCTTGCACCGCCTTCCGAAGCACCGAAATGTGGAATACATCGTGTAAACCACTAAGCTCCACTGAAAGCTTCAACCGATAGGCTGCTTCCCCAACTCGCTCCAGAACCTCGAACGGTCCAAGGTACCTCAGGCTTAGCTTTTTCAATCGCCGCACCCGCGAGACACCCTTGAACGGCTTGATCTTTAAGTATACATAATCGCCCACAGCGAACTCCACGTTCCTGTGCTTGGCATTATAGTACTTTGCTTGCCGGTCCTGAGTGATAAGCAACCTCTCCCGAATGGTTCTCACCAAAGAAGTAGCATCATCCACTTCCGATCGCTTATACAACTTTGACTCACCCGTTTCTAACCAAGACAATGGCGTGCGACATCTCTACCATAGAGGGCCTCGAAGGGCGCCATCTGAATACTCGCTTGGTAGCTGTTGTTGTATGCGAACTCCACCAAATAAAGGTGGTCTTCCCATTGCTTCCCAAAATCCAAGACACACATGCAGAGCATGTCTTCCATGGTTCTATTGACCCTCTCGGTCTGCCCATCCGTTTGCGGATGGGTGGCTGTGCTGAATTTCAACTTTGTTCCCAACATTTGTTGCACCAGCCTCCAATCATTGGACGTGAACCACCCATCTCGATCACTAACGATGTTGCGGGGCACACCATGAAGCCGTACTATGTTATCCACATAAAGCTTTGCTCACTTCTCCACCGGATCATCCTTCCTATGCGGAATAAAATGTATCACCTTCGTTAATCGATCCACGATCACCCAAATGGCGTCGTTCCCCTTTTTCGACCTTGGCAAACCGTGCACAAAGTCCATAGAGATGTCGTCGAATTTCCACTCCGGAATAGGCAAGGACTTAAGAAATCCTCCCGGCTTTTGGCACTCCGCCTTTACCAAGGCGCAGGTTTGGCACTTCGCTACGTATAGCGCCACATCCTTTTTCAAACCCGGCCACCAACACAGTTTCTTCACGTCACGGTACATCTTTGTGCTCCCCGGGTGAATTGAGTACTTGGTATGGTGCGCCTCGTACAACAACTCCACCCGTAAATTGCCCACACTTGGGACGCACAAACGACCGTCTTTCCACAGCAATCCGTCCTCCACGACGAATTGGGAATTTGACCCATCCAGAGCCTCTATCATGAACTGCTTCATATGAGCATCCATATCCAAAGCCTGCCGAATCCGATCAGCCAGGTCATATTGGACTTCAGTCCAATTCAGAACTGCTTCAACACTTGATTGTCTATCCACACAAACAATCTCCAACGCCTCCAACTCCCGCACCAACCGCTCATCATGCACCGATAGCCAATGTTGAAGTTGGTGACCGGGCGGTCTGGCGGTTTGTCTTGGCGGGTTGAAGACCGCGCGGTCTGGCTGTTTGTCTCAGTCGGCTTGGAGACCGGGCGGTCTGGCGGTCTTCCCTGGCAGTCTCTCTTCCTCTTTGGTGGTAGCTGTGCGGTTAGCCCTGCTGTCTAACCGCGCGGCTTGTGCAGTTTGTTTTGTATAGTCCGCTTGTCCTGTAAATTATAGTCCCACATCTCTTATTTGTATTCTCTCATCTCTCCTCCATTCTATATAAAGGAGGGCATACCTTTGTAATAGATATCTTTTTTGGATAATAAAATTTCAATTATTCAAAAGTTTATTCGCTTGTTCTCTACTTTTCGCTTCTTTTCTCTACTTTCTAACATGGTATCAGAGGACACGGTCATCTCCTCCTGATTCTGTGCGCCCTCTGTTGTTCGCGGCTTGTTTTCAGCATTCTGCGACTTGGCTTCTCTCTGTCCGCGCGGCTTGTTTCTATCCGCGCGGCTTGTTTCTGTCCGCTGCCCTGTTCGCGCGGCTTGCTTCTCCTTCTCTTCTCCTACTGATCTTTGTCGCGGCGACCTGTTTCCTTGTCGCCGCGCTCCTTGCTCTTTCCTCCCGCTCCGACTTCCTAGTCGTTGCGGTCTGTCCCTATCCGCGTGTGTTGTCTCTCTACTCGCGGCTTGCTACTGTGATCTGCCTGACCGTGCGGGTTGTTCCTTTCTCACCCGCATCTTGGTCGCGGTCACCAGCTCTTCTCTTCTCTTCTGTTCGCTCGGTCTTCTCAGTCCGCGCGACCTCTTCCCCGCTGGATCTTTGCCTACTTTTTCGCCGCTTTCTTCTTGTTGCCTTCTACCCGCTCCTGCTTGCTAGTCGCCTCGGTCTCATCTTTGGCCGCGCGACTTGTTCTCCTCTGTTCGCCCGACTTTTTTAGGTCGTGCGACTTCTTTCCCTCTGCTTTGCTCGGCTTCTTGGAAGCGGCCTTTCTAGCCGCCCGACCTATTTTCTGGTCGCCCGGCTTGGTGCTCTATTCTCTTCTCGCGGCTTGTTCTTCTCGTAGCGGTTTGCTACTCTCTTGCTTCCATGGCTTTCCTCTCCTCCAGCCTGTCAGCCTCCGTGGTCACCTCTTCTGGTAGTGCTCATGTTGTGACTCGCGGACGATGGCTCATCGACTCTGGTGCAACAAGTCATATGACAGACAACCCTCAATTTTTCTCTCTTCTTGACACACAGGCTCAGTTGCCCCCAGTCATTGTCGCTGATGGATCTCCCTCCCTGGTCCATGGGACGGGCATGGTTCAAGTCACTCCGTCTCTCTGCTTGGCTGATACCCTCTATGTGCCCAAGTTTCCGTGCAATTTATTATCGGTTACTTCTTTATGCAAGAAACTACAGTGTTCTGTCACATTCACCCCTACCTCTTGTGCTTTTCAGGATCCGGACTCCCAACGGACGATTGCTACCGGGACTGAGAGTGGTGGCCTCTACTTCCTTGACAACGTTTCTGCTCTATCCGTCTTCTCCTCCTCCTCTACAGATCTTCTCCAATGGCATCTTCGCCTTGGTCATGATCCTCCCCGCATTCTACGACAACTCCTGCCGCACCTCCCTCCTCATCATCCTCCTCTAAACTGTGATGCCTGTCAACTTGGCAAACATCACCGCTCCTCCTTCCCACCAACGCAGAGTCGGGGCTCCTCCCATCCGTTCGACCTCGTTCACTCTGACATATGGGGTCCCGCTCCTACCCTCACCATCGGTCGGGGCAGTTCCTATTTTGTCACCTTCATTGATGATTTCTCTCGATCTACGTGGGTATATCTTCTTAAAGATCGCTCCGAGTTATTCTCTGTTTGGACCTCCTTTTATTCGATGGTTAAAACTCAGTTCGCTACGTCTATTAAAATCCTTCGTTCTGACAATGCTCAGGAGTATCTCAGCCACGACTTCTCCTCCTTTTGCACTCACCATGGTGTTATTCGTCAAACCAGCTGTGTCTACACTTCCCAACAAAATGGGGTGGCGGAACGCAAAAACCGTCACCTCCTTGATGTCGCTCGCACTATGATGAATCAAATGCATGTTCCTCGCTCCTATTGGGGCTATGCTGTCCTTCTCTCCTGCTATCTCATCAATCGCCTTCCCTCCACCGTTCTCCACGGTGCTACCCCCTTCTCCCTTCTTTATCCGGACAAGGATCCCTTTCCTCTTCCTCTACACATCTTTGGGTGCACCGCTTTTGTGCACTCTCCCGCTGCCACCCGTGATAAACTCTCACCCCGTGCCACCAAATGTGTCTTTCTGGGCTATTCTCCCACTCAGAAAGGCTATTGTTGCTTTGACCCTGTTACCCGCAAGCAATTTGTCTCTGCGGATGTCACCTTCTTTGCCAATGCCTCTTACTTCTCTCCCGCTTCCTCTTCTCCTCCTCCTGCTCCTCCTTCTCATACCAACTCATCCCTTCCCTCTGCTCCCACTGAGGTTCCGTCCTCTCCACCCACTCCACCGCCTTCCCCATCCTCCTCATCTCCACCCTCTACTCCGCTTTCTCCCTCCACTCCGCTGCCATCTCTCTCTACTCCCGGGCCAGCTCTCTCCACCACGGATACTCCGGATACTGAGGCACCTGCTGACCTGGATCTCTCGCTTGCTCTTCGCAAAGGGGTTCGGGCTTGTACCCACCATCCTCTTGCTGCGGTTGTTTCCTACGATCGCCTTACCCCTGCTCGCCGAGCCTTTGCCCTGGCTATCTCGGCCACTACCACCCCCCGTTCCTACCAGGAGGCCCTTACTATTCCTCACTGGAAAGTTGCCATGGATGAGGAGATTGCTACTCTCACTGAACGGGGTACCTGGACCCTTGTTCCGCCTCCTTTCGGCACCGATGTTGTTGGTTGTCGCTGGGTCTTCGTAGTGAAGTTTCTCCCAGATGGCAGTGTGGATCGTTATAAGGCTCGCCTGGTTGCCAAGGGTTTTACCCAAACTTATGGGGTTGATTACTTTGACACTTTCTCGCCCGTGGCTCGCCTCAGCACTATTCGGGTTCTTCTCTCTGTAGCTGTCAACAGGGATTGGCCTATCTCGCAGCTAGATGTTAAGAATGCCATCCTCTATGGCGATCTGCAGGAAGCTGTTTACATGGAGCAACATCCTGGGTATGTTGCTCAGGGGGAGACACGGGTATGCCGGCTAAAGAAGGCTATCTATGGCCTCAAGCAGAGTCCTCGTGCCTGGTTTGACAAGTTCAGTGGCATTGTTGCGGCCATTGGTTTTACACGAAGCTCAACAGATCACTCCTTGTTTGTTCGGAAAACCGCCTCTGGTCTTGTTGTTCTTGTGGTTTATGTTGATGATATTCTTCTTACTGGCGATGACCAGGATGGGATACTGATGACCAAGAAACACCTTCGTCAACATCTGGTTACAAAAGATATGGGCTCCCCGAAATACTTTCTGGGGATTGAAATCTCTAGAAAGCCCAACTCCATGGTCCTTTCACAACGGAAGTATGCTCTTGATCTTTTAAAGGATGCAGGACTCACTGGTGCTAAACCTACACGTTGTCCTATGGCTGCTGGAGAAGACAAAACTTGGACAGATGACTCACCTCTTCTCTCTGATCTTACGAGATACCGGCGTCTGGTGGGCAAGCTCATATATCTCACGGTAACCAGACCCGACATCTCCTATGCTGTTGGCAAGGTGAGCCAGTTCATGCAAGCTCCGAGGGAGTGTCATCTACAATCTGCTCTGAGGATATTAGAGTATATTAAAGCTGCTCCAAGGAAAGGACTCCTATTTCAGAAGAATGGTCACCTAAGGGTTGAAGCTTACTCTGATTCAAGCTATGCAGATGACAAAGGGGACCGCAAATCGACTTCAGGTTTCTGCACATTTGTTGGAGGCAATCTTGTGAGTTGGAAGAGCAAGAAACAGTCTGTCGTTTCCAGGTCTAGTGCAGAGGCTGAATATCGTAGCATGGCATCGACTACATGTGAGTTGAAGTGGTTGCGGGCTCTCATGCTTGACTTAGGAGAGGTTTACAACTATCCTCTTCCTATGTTCTGTGACAATAAGGCCGCGATACACATTTCCAAAAATCCGGTCTTTCATGAGAGAACAAAACACATAGAAGTCGACTGTCATTTTATTCGAGAAGAAATATTGAAGAAACAGATTTGCACTCCATTTGTCACGTCCGACAACGAGTTGGCAGACGTCTTCACCAAGCCAGTGTCCGCTTCCTTTTTCCACATCTGTGACAAGCTGGGCATGATCGATATATATGCTCCAGCTTGAGGGGGAGTGTTGAAGTTGGTGACCGGGGCGGTCTGGCGGTTTATCTTGGCGGGTTGAAGACCGCGCGGTCTGGCGGTTTGTCTCAGTCGGCTTGGAGACCGGGCGGTCTGGCGGTCTTCCCTGGCAGTCTCTCTTCCTCTCTGGTGGTAGCCGTGCGGTTAGCCCTGCTGTCTAACCGCGCGGCTTGTGCGGTTTGTTTTGTATAGTCCGCTTGTCCTGTAAATTATAGTCCCACATCTCTTATTTGTATTCTCTCATCTCTCCTCCATTCTATATAAAGGAGGGCATACCTTTGTAATAGATATCTTTTTTGGATAATAAAATTTCAATTATTCAAAAGTTTATTCGCTTGTTCTCTACTTTTCGCTACTTTTCTCTACTTTCTAACAGCCAATTGGCTTGAGCTGGGGCTCGGCGACTCAACGCGTTCGCAACCGCATTCCCTTTGCCAGGCACGTAGTGCATCTTGGATGTATAGTCCCCCAGGAACTCCATCCATCTACGCTGCCGCATATTCAGATCCTTCTGATCAATCAGGTACTTTAGGCTCTTGTGATCGGTGTAGATATCAATCTTCACACCGTACAAATAGTGTCTCCACAGCTTCAAGGCAAAAATCATGGCCGCTAACTCCAAGTCATGGACCGGATAATTCCTCTCGTGCACTTTTAGCTATCTCGAGCCATAAGCTATCACGCTTCCGTGCTGCAGTAGCACGCAACCCAAACCGCTGCCTGAAGCATCGCTATATATCTCATAGCCTTCGGTTCCACATGGAGAACTCAGCACAGGCGCCGTGGTCAACCGACACTTCAATTCCTCAAAAGCTCGTGCGCACTCCGGCGTCCAAACGAACTTATGCTCCTTCCTCGTCAAAGTAGTGAGAGGTAACGCTATCCGCGAGAAGTTCTCTACGAAGCGCCTATAATAGCCGGCAAGCCCCAAAAAGCTCCGGACTTCTGCTACCGTAGCAAGCTCAGGCCACTCCCGTATCGCAACAATCTTCGTCGGATCCACAGCAATACCCTCTCCAGTCACTATATGCCCGAGGAACGCTACTGAGGATAGCCAAAACTCGCACTTCGAGAACTTGGCATACAACTGATTTCTCCTTAGCGTCTCCAACACCAAATGAAGATGCTTGAAGTGATCTTCCTCACTTTGCGAGTACACCAAAATATCATCGATGAAGACGATCACGAAATGGTCCAAGTACTCCCTGAACGTCTTGTTCATCAAATCCATGAATACTGACGGCGCATTAGTCAGCCCAAACGGCATGACCGTAAACTCATAGTGCCCGTATCTCGTACTAAACGCTGTCTTCGGGATATCACTCTCCCTTATACGCAGCTGATAGTACCCAGCCTTGAGATCTAACTTCGAGTACACCGTCGACCCGACTAACTGATCAAAGAGATCATCAATCCGAGGGATCGGGTACTTATTCTTCTCAGTCAGCTTGTTGAGTTCCCGGTAATCAATACATAGCCTCAAGCTTCCGTCCTTCTTCTTAACAAAGAGGACCGGTGCGCTCCAAGGCGAAGAACTCGGGCGCACATATCCTTGCTCCAGCAACTCTTGCAGTTGAACTTTCAGCTCCGCCATTTCCTTAGGCGCTAGCCGATACGGAGATCGTGACACAGGCTTTGCACCTGGCACTAGCTCGATCGTAAAATCTATCTCCCGTTGAGGCGGGGCTCCAGGAAGATCTACGGGGAACACATCAGGGTATTCCGATACCACTGAAATACAATCCAACGCGGGCTTCGGCTTTGCAACCTCCAATAGTGTAAAGAACAGTTCTGCTCCAGCACGAACCACCTTCACTATCACAACCCGCATTTTCTCATTAATAAATAAATCAGAGCACAAGATAACTACGAGCTGTGATGCCACGTCAAGCAGGGGATAACTGCTGACGCTCAGGCGACCCTCTAATCCTTCAAATCATAAGTTAAAATGAATAGAAAACTGATTTTTAAATTAATTGGCCGTATCCCTCGGCTCAGTGGATCAGATAGTCCACGGTTTGAAAACTATTTTTATACGTAGCGGAAAAATACTTCATTTAAGCTAACATCCTAAAAGAGCGCATAAGTGTCCTAAGAGGACAACTTACACTATGCAAGACCCTAGATTTCAATTTATAATATTTATAAAGAAAACAATCTTTTTACGCATTTGGAAAATAATGATTGAGCTTTTATAAAAACATGCTGATCATGCAATACATATAGTAGTTCTCTTTTATAGGTTTTAAAGTAACTAGCAACCTAGCATAAAACATTCCCAGAGAGCAAGTGAAACTACCACAAAACAGGTAAACTAGCAGCTAAGCAAAGACTTAGTATCACAAAGGAAATTCACCAACGAGCATCAACAATCTGACACGAACTCGCTGGCGAGCATGTATGTCTGTACTACTACAAGCTAAAGAAATACCTCAACAAGTGAGGAAAACACTGCCACAACGTAGTCCACAAGGAAACTCCTGAAATTAGCCGTACAGCCGGCTACAGACCTGGACCTGAGGCATTCAAAAGAAGAACACCTCAGCAAGAAATAATAAAACAGGAGGCAAAGAAACATCAGATAATAATCGAATGAAAAGAGCAGAAAGAAAAAGGGTTACCAACCGTGCAAGAGAAATGCTAAAAATCTCAGCTAAAGAATCCAAAAAGGGACAAAATGTAAGTAAAACAGTCAGTAAAGTAAGAGAAATGCAACAAGTACTAAAACGTACCAAACTCCGCTCAAGCCTGCAGAGACAAAAAGGAAACCAATATGCATCAAATGAACAGTATGAAAGGAACTAACAGTCCTAAACTTGTAAATCGTTAGCACTGGCACAAATCCCAAACCTGTGTCGGAGACTAAGAACAGTCACAACCGAACAACCAGGTCCAGGTGTCTCAAGAGTACTAAAGGGGCCGCCACAGGGTCCACACACATAGAGTTCCAACCTCTTACAGGAACCCAAAATGTCCAAAGGAGGGAATGGTGGTGGTCACGTCTCGAACTCCCCCGGTACCATACTCCTTCAGAAACCCAGCTACCACATGCTAAGGATCCACGATTCGGCGCCAAAACTATCCGACAACACCACTTAAAAACTACCAAGTTCTACAACCAAAACCCGCCGAATTATTTCCCCTACCCTCCGAATTATTTCCCCCTACCCGCCGAATTATTTAAAATAAATTCCGATAACTTCCTAGTTTAGGCCGATCACAAGCCCTAACCTAGGAATATTTCTAATCTCATCTATATTACTCCGGTATTTTACGACAAGGAGAATGAATAAGGCGAAATACAATCCCATGGAGGCACGCAAAATGGGAGAAATCCACTTGCCTCAAATCGATCTTGAAAGCGTCCACCCAAAATACTCCACCACGTAGATCCGTCCAAAGGAAGCACGGGGAGACGGGATCTACGAAAAAACAACGGACAACCGGGGTTAGGGCCGGAAAATCTAAGGCGAAACGGTCACCGAAACGGGAAAAGCTTACCGCGATCTCGAAGCTCTCGCCGAGAGCTTTCCAATGCCGCGATCGGATCGAAATTCCGTCCACCGGAGCGGCAGTGGCGGCCGCCGGAAGTTCCGCGAACGAGGGTTCCGCACTCGCCTAAAATGTCGCACCGGAGGCCGCGGGTTCGGGGAAAGAAGAAGAAGACCTTCTCTCTCATATATATATAGATATATATACTTAATATAATATTAAAAAAAATATAAACACTTAGAAAAAAAAAGGAAAAGAAAAAAAAAAGGAAAAGGGGCTGCTGATCGGTGAGAATGATTCTCACCGAACCAAAAGAATTCGGTGAGAATCATTC
Source organism: Platanthera guangdongensis (assembly GCA_039583875.1). Taxonomy (NCBI): domain Eukaryota; kingdom Viridiplantae; phylum Streptophyta; class Magnoliopsida; order Asparagales; family Orchidaceae; genus Platanthera; species Platanthera guangdongensis. The sequence continues at coordinate 14,140,346 of CM077160.1, read as the reverse complement.
TCGCCGAATTTCCGATTCGGCGAGAATCATTCTCGCCGAATTCCCGATTCGGCGAGAATCATTCTCGCCGAATTCCCGATTCGGCGAGAATCATTCTCGCCGAATTCCCGATTCGGCGAGAATCATTCTCGCCGAATTCCCGATTCGGCGAGAATCATTCTCGCCGAATTCCCGATTCGGCGAGAATTCGAATTCCCGAATTCGGTGAGAATCGTTCTCACCGAATCCCTCACACACCTCTTTCTATCTTTTTATATCTTTATATATATAAATATATATGTAAATAATATTTATAATTATTAACAATGATATAACCTTATATCATTATGGAGGACCAAACGCACGCCGAATCGAACGAAATTCGCACCGTAGGCGAATAACGACGCTACGAACCCAACGGCGAAGTCGAAATCGAATTCCGATGCACCGTTTTCGAGATACTAACAATTTCTAAAGTTAACGGCGTACGCGAAAACATACAGACTTCAATCGCGCGCCGAGGCTCCAAAAATGCTCGGAACGCGACGAAACTTGACGAGCAAGACTAAAATTAGCCGATCTAATTTCCTAATGTAAAATTTTCAACTCCCGACGCAAATCCCAAAATTTGGCCGGTCAAACCTAACGAACGCAAAACGCGCTAATGACAAAGTCGGTAACAAAATCCGACGAACAAAACTCGGGCAAAAACTCCCGAAGCCAAAACACAAGCATTCCCCAAGAGGCTCCACCGAGTCACCAAACAGACTCCGGCTCGCTAGGGAATCTTGCTACCAGGCATCACCAAGCCACGCAGGGAACCTAAAGAGCTAAAAGCACGCTCTAACAACGTCACATGACCAGCACGCGCTAACATAACGCTCTGACGTCATAATACGTCAAATCAGAACTAAAATAAATCACAGGAAAATCGAGGGTATTACAGTCACTCCCCCTAAAAGAAAATTTCGTCCCGAAACTTTACGCATAGAACACTGCTACCAAAGAAGGAAAAGAAGATAACCAAGGGTTATCGAATGCTTACCGAGCACAGCTAGGAGAACAAATGAGGATGCGCCTCCCTCATAGCTGACTCCAACTCCCAAGTCGCGCTCTCCACGTCTTGGTTTCTCCACAGAATCTTTACCATCGGTATTGTCTTTCTCCGCAACACTCGATCTTGCACATCCAAAACACGAATAGGAACTTCCACGTAGGAAAGGTTAGGCTCCAACTGGGGCACTGCATCCAGAACTTGTCTGTCACTTAGAACGCACCTCCGCAGTTGGCTCACGTGAAAAACATTGTGCACGCCAGGAAAATTTTCGGGCAATTTCAACTTGTAGGCTGACACACCAATCCGCTCCACAATTTCAAATGGTCCCACATACCTCGGGTCCAACTTATGGTTCTTACCGAACCTCTTCACTCCAACCATTAGGGAAACCTTAAGGAATACCATGTCCCCCACAGAAAATTCTAAAACGGACCTACGCCGATTGGCGTTCTTCTCGTATCGCTCTTGTGTTATCCAAAGCTTCTCTCGAATAAGCTTTATAGAGACTTCCATTTCTTCTAAGGCATCTGGACCTAACATCGGCCTCTCACCAACCTCAGCCCAAAATAGAGGAGTTCTACATCGTCTTCCATATAATGCTTCGAAAGGAGCCATTTGCAGACTCTCTTGATAACTGTTATTGTATGCGAACTCCATCAACCTCAAGCGTTCATCCCACGCTCCTCCGTGGTCTAATATATAACAACGGATCATATCTTCCACAATCTGATTAACACGCTCTGTTTGACCATTGGTCTGTGGATGATATGCGGTAGAATATCTCAAGTCAGTTCCCAATCCTTCTTGAAGGCTCTTCCAGAAACGAGACGTAAACCTGGAGTCTCGATCTGATACTATACATACGGGTACTCCATGTAACCTGATAACTTCATTCAAATATAATTTCGCTATCTTTTTCATCGAGTAACCAATCTGAAAGGGTACGAAGTGCGCACACTTTGTTAATCTATCAACAATCACCCAAACAGAGTCATGCTCTCGGGGAGATCTCGGCAAACCAGTAATGAAATCCATTGAGATACTCTCCCACTTCCAAGTTGGAATCTCTAAAGGCGCTAACTTTCCACCAGGCCTTCCATGATCAGCCTTAACTCTTTTGCACGTAAAACATTCTGACACAAACCTTGCAATGTCACCCTTCATCCCAATCCACCAGGCAATCTGTTTCAAGTCCTTATACATTTTTGTAGACCCTGGATGGTAGGCCACACTTGAACCGTGTGCCTCACTGCACAACTTAACTCGAATATCTCGAAAATTGGGGACGCAAAATCTACCGCGGTACTTTAGAGTACCCGCGTCATCGATCGAAAAGTCAGGCAGCTCCCCCTTCTCAGTTCTATTATGAAGGTGTAGTAGATCAGGATCGTCCTTTTGATGAAGCCTCGTAAGAGAAATCCATGAAGGCTCAGACACTTCCAAACTGCTTGGCGAGTCACATCTACCAACTGAAATATCCATTAAAAGGAACTCTTCTACTAACAACTCAGTGGAGAGATTGAAAATTTTCCCTGTCTTCCTGCTTAAGGCGTCGGCTACCACGTTAGCCTTATCCGGATGGTATAGGATCTCCACTTCATAATCAGCCACATACTCTAACCATCTGCGCTGGCGCAAGTTCAACTCCTTTTGAGTGAAGACGTACTTCAAACTCTTATGATCTGTATAAATCTTGCATTGCGCGCCATACAACAAGTGTCTCCATAATTTCAATGCATAAATAACTGCTGCGAATTTCAAGTCATGCGTAGGGTAGTTCCTTTCATGAATCTTAAGCTGTCTTGACCCATACGCAATCACTTTTCCTTCTTGCATCAGCACACAACCAAGACCCACGTGGGATGCGTCCACGTAAACGGCATAGTCTAATCCTTCCATAGGCAATGTCAATACCGGAGCAGTGCACAGTCTATTCTTTAGCTCTTGGAACGCTTCTTCGCACTTATCGCTCCACACAAATGTTGCATTCTTCTGCGTCAATTTGGTCAAAGGCGCAGATAATGTAGAGAAACCCTCTACAAATCTTCTATAGTAGCCAGCCAACCCTAGTAAGCTTCTTATTTATTTGGGTGTGGCAGGCCTCGTCCATTCCATAACTGCGGCTATCTTTTCTGGGTCGACAGAGATTCTGTCCTTGTTAACCACATGACCCAGGAAAGAAACCTGAGGCAACCAGAACTCGCATTTACTTAGCTTGGCGAACAACCTATGGTCCCTTAAGGCAGATAAAACTAGACGCAAATGTTGGTCATGCTCCTCAACATTGCGTGAATACACCAGCACATCATCTATAAATATGACTACAAACTTGTCCAGAAAGTCCTTGAAGACCCTGTTCATCATGTCCATGAAAGCAGAAGGTGCGTTGGTCAAACCAAACGACATCACCAAAAATTCAAAATGTCCATGTCTGGAACAGAAGGCAGTCCGCGGGATATCTGATTCACAGATCCTTAACTGGTGGTAGCCCGAACGAAGGTCAATCTTAGAGAACACGGCGCTGCCTCGCAGTTGATCAAACAAATCATCTATCCTCGGCAACGGATACCTATTCTTGATCGTTACCTTATTTAGCTCTCTATAATCGATGCACAACCTCATCGATCCATCCTTTTTCTTGACGAACAAAACGGGAGCACCCCAAGGCGAAGAACTCGGCCTTATAAATCCGTTCTCAAGCAACTCGTCTAACTGGATACGCAACTCCTCCAGTTCGCGTGGGGCCATCCGGTAAGGCGCCTTGGCAATAGGACGCGTACCCGGCTCCAAATCTATAATAAACTCCACGTCTCGATCAGGCGGGAGACCAGTAAGGTTAGCTGGAAAGACATCAGAAAAATCACGAACCACCGGGATCTCCTCCGAACACGGCAAACTAACCTTGGTTTCTAAAACCGAAACCAAACAAGCAAAACAACCGGAATTTTCAAGCTTCCGAGCACATACCGCCGATATAGTCGGAGAATCCTGGCGCGGATAACCGTAAACACTCCCGGGCTGACCGTTGTCCATCCTGAAGTCCAAGCATTTACCCTTGCATTGGATCACAGCATCATATTTGGACAACCAGTCCATGCCTAGGATCACATCGAAGTCTTCTAGATCCAACAGCTTCAAATTGTTGGGTATTGTATCCACGATTACCTAGATTTGAGGAAGCCACCTGTCAAGCTAAGATGAATTCACAATGTATTTGATGAAACATCTTAAGTTGTACTTGCAGTTCCTCCACGCTAAGTGCACACCAATGTCAGGGTGCAGTAGGTCAATATACACGGGTCTGCACGACGTAATCTCTCGTTGAGCAGATCAGTGTGTTGGCCTATGTTCACTCTCTCTATTGGAGTGCACTTACTTTCAAGTACAGGGCCGTTCATATGCAAGAGAAGACAAGGAGCATGAAGGATCAAGGAGCAGCTCCTGGGTGGAAGACGAAAATTCGTCCAAGGCAAATTCGACGAGAATCACCAAGTGATTCTCGCCGATTCGGCGAGAATCACTAGTGATTCTCGCCGAATCGACGAGAATCATTAGTGATTCTCGCCGACTCCTTCTGGCCACCTCAAAATGGTGCCAAGTAAGATTCGGCGAGAATCACTAGTAATTCCCGCCGAACCAGTGGCCAAGGAGCTCATGTATACAAAGTGAAATTCGTTGAGAATCAATAAGTGATTCGGCGAGAATCACTGACGATTCTCGACGAATCGTCGAGAATCACTTGGTGATTCTCGCCGATTCGTCGAAGAATCATATGCGATTCTCGCCGATTTTTCCTTGGCGTTTTCTCAGGATGCTGCTGGACCGGATTCTGCCTCTGGACCAGTTTGAGCCAGATTTCGGGGTTATACCTGTGGGTCCCACAACGGTCAAATTTGTTGTATCTACAGGGTATAAATACATGGGTATTTTGAACAGTAAAAGCACGGAGAAAAAGAAACAGAAACCGAGCCGCAACGAAACCCTAAAACCGCGACTCCTCTCCGCCGCCGCCGTCGTGCTCGGGAACGTAGGTCGCCGTCAACATTCGAGATTCCTTCGTGATCTCCGGCGACAGAAGCTTAGCAAAGCTTGTGTCTCACATGTCTATCCAGAGATCTCTTGTCTCACGATTTGTTGAACGGGAAAAATTCCTCCGTCCGAATCGATCGAGACGACCGATCCTAGAGTGACCGTTGGTAGACCTAGTTTGCTTTGCTACGAAGTTTGGATCTCCAAGTTCAGCAGCCGCTCTTCATCGTAGCCTCCGATCCCGAAGCTAGCCGCCGCTCGTGTGCCGCCGCCGGTTTCGGGGAGATCCTCTCCAAGAGAGACCAAGGTTGTAGACTCTTCATCGACTTCAAGAACACGTCGTCGAACAAAGAGGAACACCGTAGTCTCCAACAGAAGTTTGTATCACGTGTACACTCTATATTTAAATTTCGTTGTATAGGAACTTTTGTTCCGTGTTGTAAGGGTTGGGTGCAACCCGTTTTGTGGGAATATTGACTCTCACGTGTGGAAGGGCTCCTTCCGTTAGTGCGGGGATTGGATTTCAATCCCGTTGGAGAAGTGACCGAGTCGTCCCTTGTTTGGGGAGATAGGTCGAAGGGGGAAAGTGGATGTACCCAAGTCGGGGAACCACTATAAATTTGCGGTGTATTTTGTGTGTTGTGCTCTTTAATTTTATTGTGCAGGTACATCCGTAAATTCCGCAAAAGAACCACACGTCACCTATTCCCCCCCATAGGTGCACATAGTTGACACTAGGTGGACTTTCAAGTGGTATCAGAGCCAGGTTCCTCATCAAAAAGGTTAACACCTTGAGTAGAATCCTGTCACCAGTGTAAGAAGCATGGAGCTAGAGTATGAGATGCCGTCACTCAAACTCCCCGCCTGCACAAAGGATTATTATCCCATCTGGCGAATGAGAGTGTCATGTCACCTTGATGCTATCGATCCTCGAGCATCCTTCATCCTGGAAGAGGGTCCGTTTATTCCCATGAAGACCTCCGACTCTAGGATCCAAGTGCCCATGTGCATTGCTGAGATGACAGAGATGGAACTCTCATTTTTTCAATTGGACCAGAGGATTCGTCAAACTATCTTGGATATCTGGTCTGGAGCCTCTCGCTCTAGATTGGAAAAATGCAGAACAGCTAAATCTCTGTGGATGATGATCTCAGAGCTGATGGGGGGGACAGAGAAAGCTGGAATATGCTGCCAATCAGAGGATGAAGCGTATGTGGGGGTCTTCACTTCTAAAGATGAATGCCAGGATCCCTCGGACTGCATCAGAGCTCCAGTATCCTTGTCAGAGACTGAAGAAGAGAGTGAGGAAAGTAGCTCGGATGTGGATGAAACAATATTCACTGGATCAGATGACCATAGTGCTGCAGAGCAGGTAACTTCTTCCTCCTGCCCCGTATCTCATGAAATATCTGAAGACAGGACCTGCCCTCCTTCAGAAAATTCTGACTCCCTGAAGAGAGCCCTTCAGGAAAGCAACCTACTTATTGAGGAGCAAGCTCAAAAAATTGCTCGACTGAAGATCTTGCTGGTTCTCCAATTGGCGTCCAACAAGGTCAAAGACTCTAAGATCTCAGCTCTAGAGAGTAGTCTAGAGAATGGGAAAAGAATAGTATTAAACTTCTCCAAGGTTGATGCTATTAAGAGAAAGCAAGAAAACGGGTGGATCTCCCGGATTATCAATTCTTGGAGAAATGGGGAAACGGTTTTCCGACCTCCCACTCCAAGCAGGAAGGCAACTCATCATGCCTTCAAGTATGACCTCAGGAATAGTCGTGGTCACTGTAAGGATGATCTGTCCCCATGTGGAGACACCCGGAGTGCAAGGGCCGGCATGGCCACCCACGAGAGAATACCTAAGGCTCATTCTGAGCCCTTTGTATTCACGGCCACTGCCACAACAAAGTGTGGATCTGCATGTCCCAGTTCACAGAAGACTTCTCACCATTCGAGGATACGGGATAGGGAGGATAGAAGTCATGATGTCAGGCTTCATGGGGCCTCAGCAAGGGAGATGCCTGAAAGAATGGCACCACCTTCTCGGCCTCATAACGCTCACAACATGCATTCGTTCCACCCTTCCTCGTGTCACGATGGAAGAGGAATTTGTATGACAAGAACATGCCCTATCCCTTTTAGACCTAGGACCGTGACTACATCAGTCACTAGATCAGGTCGAAAATGGCGATACAACATTCACCCTTGTTGGTGCTGCGGCAAAGTGGGGCACTTTGCCATTGACTGTTGGCACAACCTCTCTGTGCCCACAGCAAGGGCTTATCCACATTATAGGGACAGAGGCAGTCTTCCAGACAGGTTTTCTCAAGGAAGGCAGTTGCATGCTTATGCTAATAGAAACCTAGGACCCAATATGATTTGGGTTCCTAAGGTAAAGTAATTCTGTCTTGCAGGGTAGTCTAGGTCCCCGTAAATACGATGGGAACTGGACAGTAGGTGGACAGTAGGTGGCTCAAGGCTAACGTGGAACAAGCGTCTGCAATAACAGATGTGCTACCTGTTTGAGCATACTCACATTGAGCTTCTGATGTGTTCTACCTGTGGGACTAAGACGATGACTCTCAAAATCCCAGGTAATTTTGATCAGTTCAAGGATTTATGTCATGATGCATCCTCATTCAAAATATATATATACTTATATATATCATTATATACAGATCCTTCCTTGTATATTAGTGTATGTATGCACGTCTAAGGATTGGTTAACTCGATGCATGCAAACCTTTACACATCAATAAAGGGTTAATGAAGACCTGTCATTGTGAATCTCGACAACACACAATTGACATTAAGAAGTCTTTGGAAAAGCCTCATAGATTGACTTTCAAATATACTTGTATTTATCAATTTTATATTGACTTGACATCGGAAAATTTCAAAAATATTGCAAGCTTCTTCACGAATTAACCAAATCTCCTGAATCCGAATTAACCAAATCAATAGTATCAGAAACTCTTCAATTTCTAGTCAAGAGACCCTTCAATTTCGAATTAGATAAATAGTATCAGAGACCGAATCAACCAAATCTCCTGAATCCCGCCGACCCTTCGCATTCTTCACGAATCCCGCCGAATTTGACAAATCTCGCCGAATCAGTCAAATCCCGCAAAACCCTTCGCCTTCCTCACGACTCCCACCTCACGTCGCAGCAAGTATCCCGAAACCCGCAAGACTTCTCCCGCAAGAACTCTCCCGACAACCCGCAGGAGCTCTCCCTCCGACAATTCGCCGATTCTCCGCAACCCGCAGGAGTTCTTCCGCCGATTCGCCGAAACCCGCAGCTCGTGAAGTCTCCTCCTAAGCTCCCGCAAGGGTCTCACAACGTTCTCGTCGAAAGGCTCCCGACGACTCCCGCCGAAGCTCGCACCGTCGATCTCCCCAAGTCTCGATTTTGCTCCGCTCAAACTACCTCACCGACTCCACCTCTAGGTATCCCCTCACCCGAAGCATACACTTATGAAGTTTTCTTCTTGAAAGTTCATTAACATTTTGAGTAGGGCTTCTCTCTAGATCTACAATGGCCCCAAGGACGACTGCAGGATTGGTCTCTGGCTGTGAGCTGGTTCGCACTGGATTTTCTCATGCCTCGGACGAATTCCGGAATATCATTCTAATGCTGGAAGAGGCTGGGCTAACCTTCGTCTTGGAGCACCCTTGCAAAGTCCTGGACAAAGAGGTGCTGGAGTTCTTCTCTACCGCAAGACTCCGAGATAGAGACTCCATAATCAAGAGCAAGGTGGCTGGGACAAAAGTAAAGATGTCTGCCAGTAAGCTAACTCGCTACCTGCAGCTGTCAAGTTCGGAGCAGGAGGACTATCTGGAAGACGAGGACAAAGCCAGAACTCTCTTGTTCTGCGGTCTTCCAAGAGGAACTCGATCAATAAAGAGAAAAGAGATGAATGAAGAAGGGAAGCTCCTATCTGACATTATTGGAAAAGTGCTCATCTGCAAGCCGGGCTCCCATGATCATATCTCCGGAGATATGTTCAAAATCCTCATCGCTGTGGTCTGCCGCAAGAGGTTCAACTGGGGGGAGTTGCTGTTCCAAAAGATCAAGGACACTCTGGGCACTCCGAGTTTCGGCCGCATCATAAGTCTATATCTCAACCAGCTCAACGGAGACAAGTTCGACATGAGCAAAGGCGTCCCTCTCCACTACTTGAAAAGGATGGATGCAAGTGTGTTTGATCGATGGGAGCGGCGCATCGGGCAGCCTGCTGTGGAAGAGCACGAGGAAGTATCTCCAGCAGGAATCGAGGGGGAGACTCTACCCCCTCATACGGATGGAATATCTGAAATCGCCCAGGTGGCCAGGGATGCTGTGGCCTATATTCAAGAAGAATGTGACCGTGTGCTGGAGACTGCTGACCGAGAAGTGGAAGAAGCTGCTGATATTGATGAATTCTTGGATGAGGACGGAGAGGACGATGTAAATGAGGGCCATGAAGTGTTGGAGTCTCCAGATACTGTTGAACCTCCTTCTGATAAGTCTGCACCAGTGGAGGGGGAGTTAAATAAATTTACAGAGGCCGCCCACACTCCTCCTGTAGAGACTGTGATGGTATCCAGCTCCACAGATGCGTCTGCAGAAATGCAAGGCCCACAAGTGCCTCCGACCATCCCGTTATGAGATGAGCTGGCCACTCACACTATCAATGTCATTCAAGGAATAGTGAACGAGCTTAAAGGCTCTTTTGATACAACTCAGAAAACACTGCTGAAAAAGATTAAGACTTCTGAAGATCTCATGCTTAAAAATATGGTAGAGATCAACCACAAACTGGATGTGATGGAGGAGAAATTCGAAGAAAAGTATACCGTGGCCGGCGAAGCTGTCACACTTTTAATGGCCGGCTTGAAAAAGAATACTGATACTCTGGCTGTTGTAAATCAGAACGCACACGTTATAGCCAACAATATTCAGAAGTTTGATGGTAATATGGTCACTTTAAATGCAAATCAGCAGGCCCTGATCACTGAATTCACCAAGACAACTAAGCATATTGATGACTCCCTGCACTCATATGCCAACTGCATAGCTGTCGAAGCCAAAAAGGGGGAGAAAGAGTATATCGCTAAGTTGGCCGAGCTCCAAGAAAGCATGGATGCAAACTTCGCACAATCAAGCAAATACGTCTATGAGAGCTGCTGGTGGATGCTCCAACAGGCGCTGGGTACGTTAGGCATCGTCCTACCTGACCATCCTGCCGATATTCAGGTTCCTGCCGGTATTCAGGTTCCTGAGACATCTAAGGCCGCTGAGGAAGTAAATATTGCTGAGGATGTAAGTGCAAGTGCTGCAGATATTTTCACAGATGAAGCTGATGCTAGGGCCCTCTCCAAATCTAAGCTGAGGAGTATGTTTGACCAGGAGGCTTTAGCAAAAGCCAGGGGAAAGAGGAAAGTTCAAGAAGGGACATCCAAGGAGACACAGGCTGCAAAGAGAACTCGAATGAATGAGGAGGATGTACGAAATGAAAGGTGGAGTCCAGTTTCAAGGAACATAATCTTAGACACCTTCTGGCTGCAAGAAAGAGGAGAGATCAATCGAAACGAAGTATATAGCCAGTATGAGTGGGAAACGCACAAAACGTTTGAAGCGAAACGCAACATCTTTTTCAGAAACAACAAGGATCCAGACAAAGTTGCTCCTCCTAGGTACTACCCGAAGCCCAAAGAATACATGGAGAGGCAAAGCAAGAAGTACTTGGCTCAAAATCTTAAGGGTGACGTAGCTAAGGACAAATAGTCAACACTTTATAGCTTGTCACTGTGTCCTAAGAACATTTAATGATTATTATTGTCATATAAACAATTCTGGATTATATGTGAATATATTTATCTTGGTATATATATATTTGATTGTGTGAATGACTCAAGTCCTGATCTGATTGCATATATTCTCTTGTGCTGCATGTTTAATTTCTGAATGCTATGTTTATTATTTGATAAGTGTTATTCATCTTAGCTAGTAGGGTTTTGGCTTCGTCAAATAGGGGGAGATTGTTGGGTATTGTATCCACGATTACCTAGATTTGAGGAAGCCACCTGTCAAGCTAAGATGAATTCACAATGTATTTGATGAAACATCTTAAGTTGTACTTGCAGTTCCTCCACGCTAAGTGCACACCAATGTCAGGGTGCAGTAGGTCAATATACACGGGTCTGCACGACGTAATCTCTCGTTGAGCAGATCAGTGTGTTGGCCTATGTGCACTCTCTCTATTGGAGTGCACTTACTTTCAAGTACAGGGTCGTTCATATGCAAGAGAAGACAAGGAGCATGAAGGATCAAGGATCAGCTCCTGGGTGGAAGACGAAAATTCGTCCAAGGCAAATTCGACGAGAATCACCAAGTGATTCTCGCCGATTCGGCAAGAATCACTAGTGATTCTCGCCGAATCGACGAGAATCATTAGTGATTCTCGCCGACTCCTTCTGGCCACCTCAAAATGGTGCCAAGTAAGATTCGGCGAGAATCACTAGTAATTCCCGCCGAACCAGTGGCCAAGGAGCTCATGTATACAAAGTGAAATTCGTTGAGAATCAATAAGTGATTCGGCGAGAATCACTGACGATTCTCGACGAATCATCGAGAATCACTTGGTGATTCTCGCCGATTCGTCGAAGAATCATATGCGATTCTCGCCGATTTTTCCTTGGCGTTTTCTCAGGATGCTGCTGGACCGGATTCTGCCTCTGGACCAGTTTGACCCAGATTTCGGGGTTATACCTGTGGGTCCCACAACGGTCAAATTTGTTGTATCTACAGGGTATAAATACATGGGTATTTTGAACAGTAAAAGCACGGAGAAAAAGAAACAGAAATCGAGCCGCAACGAAACCCTAAAACCGCGACTCCTCTCCGCCGCCACCGTCGTGCTCGGGAACGTAGGTCGCCGTCAACATTCGAGATTCCTTCGTGATCTCCGGCGACAGAAGCTTAGCAAAGCTTGTGTCTCACGTGTCTATCCAGAGATCTCTTGTCTCACGATTTGTTGAACGGGAAAAATTCCTCCGTCCGAATCGATCGAGACGACCGATCCTAGAGTGACCGTTGGTAGACCTAGTCTGCTTCGCTACGAAGTTTGGATCTCCAAGTTCAGCAGCCGCTCTTCATCGTAGCCGTCGATCCCGAAGCTAGCCGCCGCTCGTGTGCCGCCGCCGGTTTCAGGGAGATCCTCTCCAAGAGAGACCAAGGTTGTAGACTCTTCATCGACTTCAAGAACACGCCGTCGAACAAAGAGGAACACCGTAGTCTCCAACAGAAGTTTGTATCACGTGTACACTCTATATTTAAATTTCGTTGTATAGGAACTTTTGTTCCGTGTTGTAAGGGTTGGGTGCAACCCGTTTTGTGGGAATATTGACTCTCACGTGTGGAAGGGCTCCTTCCGTTAGTGCGGGGATTGGATTTCAATCCCGTTGGAGAAGTGACCGAGTCGTCCCTTGTTTGGGGAGATAGGTCGAAGGGGGAAAGTGGATGTACCCAAGTCGGGGAACCACTATAAATTTGCTGTGTATTCTGTGTGCTGTGCTCTTTAATTTTATTGTGCAGGTACATCCGTAAATTCCGCAAAAGAACCACACGTCACCTATTCCCCCCCATAGGTGCACATAGTTGACACTAGGTGGACTTTCACAAATCAGCAATCGCGAGAAAATCGCCTAGTAAAATCGGACAACTCTGAATACCCTGATCTGAAACTACAGATTCGCCTGAAGGAAACTTGACACAGAACGCATCACCAACACGATCGAGATTCAAACGGTAACGCTCTACGAAGGCCCTAGCCACAAATGAGTGGGTAGCGCCGGAATCGAACAGAACACGTGCCCAGCGGTTCTTTACCTTAAATCGTCCTATAAAATTGCACACGCGACTAAGGAAGCGAACGCTCAAAACTATAACTATGAGCTAAACATTAAAACTAGGGGAGAATCTAACCTGATATCACTTGCGTGGACGCCTGAGCTTCCTCCATAGAGACCACGTTCAACTTTCCTTTTCCCTTGTCCACTCGTTGCGGCGGCGGCAAGGCCTGAAGAGGAACTGGCTGCAGAGTAAGCTGAGCTTGCGGGCACTGATACTTGAGATGACCCTCTTGGCCGCACAAGAAACAACTTCTCGTCTTCTTCCAGCAATGGGCAGCATCGTGCCCCGGCTTCTTGCATACAGAACAAAACAAGTCTTTCTTTGGGATACCTTGGATCGCATGAATCTGCGCTTTCTTCTGAGCTCCTAATCTTTGATAGCACCTTTCCAATGGATGGCCCAGTCGGCCACAGAAACTGCATACCTCTTTGTTTCTCTTCGTCGGAGCAGCGTCGGGGACCTGAGTACTCTTACCCTCATCAGACTTTCTTTTATCTTTTCTCAGTTATTGACCTCGATTCTTGGCGTTATCAATTGCCTCTACCTTTAAGGCAGCTTCCACCATACCAGCATAACTTGAGGTCGCATAGGCACTTGCTAATTGCTGGGCGTCACTCCTTAGCCCAGCCAGAAATCACTTGCTTCTATTTTCATCAGAACTCACCGAGTCTGGGGCAAATCGGCTTAGCTTACTAAACTCGATTTCGTACTCACTAACCGTGAGCTACCTCTGCTTTAAGTGCAGGAAATCATTCATCAGACGGTCCCTCTCGACCGATGGCAGAAACTTGCTCAGAAGTAGCTCCTTAAAGGACTCCCAGGAACACCCGTCCTTCAGACCTTCTTTCTCCCTCAGCCACCAGCCCTTTGCCAACCCTTTGAGCTGATATACGGCTAACATCACTTTCTGATCATCAGTGATCCCGGAGTATGAGAACATCTCCTCGATTGATATCATCCAATCGTCTAAGACCATGTAATCTGCCTTGTCATCATACGTCGGAGGCCTAAGTCGCTGAAACTGAGAAATAAAGGTCATCTCTGGTGGCACCACGACTGGAGGCACCAGAGGAGCGGGGGGAACAGGGACAGCTTGACACACAACAGGGTCCTGAACTCTCGGAATTTGCCCTGCCACAACTGCCAACAAGGACTGGACCTGAGACTGCAAATCCAGAACTTGTTTTGACAAGGCTTCATTGCTTTGTCGCAGACCTTCTATCATTGCGCTGCTCTGCGCACCTGAAGATTCTCCCTCCGATTGGGGAGTCAACCTTGTCGAAGGACGCCTCGACATTCTAATGGAACAACAAAACACTAATCAGACACCTAGCCCACCCACTAGAACCAAACAACTTAGTACAAACAATACATACTTAAGTATTTGCTCATGCTGCTAGCTTGCTCTGGGATTTTCAATAATGATGATATGCTTATCCTACGATGATTCACTATCATCGCACTAACTCTTGTGCCTAGATCGGGAATGCATGAATTTATATTCTTTTTGACTCAAAAATTATGTGTGTACACATGTCATCCTGCAAATCTTTAGCTTGGCACGTTGTGCTTATGCAATGTTATGGTATGCATGATTGTGCTATGCATTCTAAAAGGCCCTAATGCATGTTATGAGCGGCGTACACATGAAAATGTTATGCATCCCATACTACATAACATTTCCATGCAACGAAAAAGAAAACGTGCTAGCCGCATTCATGTGGTGAGGTTATGCATCCCATACTACATAACCCTCACATGTTGCCTCCTATGGTGGATCCATATACAAACACATAGTATGCATCCCATACTACATAATATGCCTCGTATACTTCATGTCATGCTATGAGTGTAGTGTTCGTGCTTCAGCCAAGACGTGTTGATGACATATTGGTGTGTGTATGATATGACTCTAAACACCTAATACTAACAAGGACAGGTTGCCCGATAATTTGTCAAGCAACCTCCCTCTGATACCAACTGTCACAACCCGCATTTTCTCATTAACAAATAAATCAGAGCACAAGATAACTACGAGCTGTGATGCCACGTCAAGCAGGGGATAACTGCTGACGCTCAGGCGACCCTCTAATCCTTCAAATCATAAGTTAAAATGAATAGAAAACTGATTTTTAAATTAATTGGCCGTATCCCTCGGCTCAGTGGATCAGATAGTCCACGGTTTGAAAACTATTTTTATACGTAGCGAAAAAATACTTCATTTAAGCCAACATCCTAAAAGAGCGCATAAGTGTCCTAAGAGGACAACTTACACTATGCAAGACCCTAGATTTCAATTTATAATATTTATAAAGAAAACAATCTTTTTACGCATTTGGAAAATAATGATTGAGCTTTTATAAAAACATGCTGATCATGCAATACATATAGTAGTTCTCTTTTATAGGTTTTAAAGTAACTAGCAACCTAGCATAAAACATTCCCAAAGAGCAAGTGAAACTACCACAAAACAGGTAAACTAGCAGCTAAGCAAAGACTTAGTATCACAAAGTAAATTCACCAACGAGCGTCAACAATCTGACACGAACTCACTGGCGAGCATGTATGTCTGTACTACTACAAGCTAAAGAACTACCTCAACAAGTGAGGAAAACACTGCCACAACGCAGTCCACAAGGAAACTCGTGAAATTAGCCGTACAGCCGGCTACAGACCTGGACCTGAGGCATTCAAAAGAAGAACACCTCAGCAAGAAATAATAAAACAGGAGGCAAAGAAACATCAGATAATAATCGAATGAAAAGAGTAGAAAGAAAAAGGGTTACCAACCCTGCAAGAGAAATGCTAAAAATCTCAGCTAAAGAATCCAAAAAGGGACAAAATGTAAGTAAAACAGTCAGTAAAGTGAGAGAAATGCAACAAGTACTAAAACGTACCAAACTCCGCTCAAGCCTGTAGAGACAAAAAGGAAACCAATATGCATCAAATGAACAGTATGAAAGGAACTAACAGTCCTAAACTTGTAAATCGTTAGCACTGGCACAAATCCCAAACCTGTGTCGGAGACTAAGAACAGTCACAACCGAACAACCAGGTCCAGGTGTCTCAAGAGTACTAAAGGGGCCGCCACAGGGTCCACACACATAGATTTCCAACCTCTTACAGGAACCCAAAATGTCCAAAGGAGGGAATGGTGGTGGCCACGGCTCGAACTCCCCCGGTACCATACTCCTTCAGAAACCCAGCTACCACATGCTAAGGATCCACGATTCGGCGTCAAAACTAGCCGACAACACCACTTAAAAACTACCAAGTTCTACAACCAAAACCCGCCGAATTATTTCCCCCTACCCGCCGAATTATTTCCCCCTACCCGCCGAATTATTTCCCCTACCCGCCGAATTATTTAAAATAAATTCCGATAACTTCCTAGTTTAGGCCGATCACAAGCCCTAACCTAGGAATATTTCTAATCTCATCTATATTACTCCGGTATTTTACGACAAGGAGAATGAATAAGGCGAAATACAATCCCATGGAGGCACGCAAGAGGGGAGAAATCCACTTGCCTCAAATCGATCTTGAAAGCGTCCACCCAAAATACTCCACCACGTAGATCCGTCCAAAGGAAGCACGGGGAGACGGGATCTACGAAAAAACAACGGACAACCGGGGTTAGGGCCGGAAAATCTAAGGCAAAACGGTCACCGAAACGGGAAAAGCTTACCGCGATCTTGAAGCTCTCGCCGAGAGCTTTCCAACGCCGCGATCGGATCGAAATTCCGTCCACCGGAGCGGCGGTGGCGGCCGCCGGAAGTTCCGCGAACGAGGGTTCCGCACTCGCCTAAAATGTCGCACCGGAGGCCGCGGGTTCGGGGAAAGAAGAAGAAGACCTTCTCTCTCATATATATATAGATATATATACTTAATATAATATTAAAAAAAAATATAAACACTTAGAAAAAAAAAAGGAAAAGAAAAAAAAAGGAAAAGGGGCTGCTGATCGGTGAGAATGATTCTCACCGAACCAAAAGAATTCCGATTCGGCGAGAATCATTCTCGCCGAATTTCCGATTCGGCGAGAATCATTCTCGCCGAATTTCCGATTCGGCGAGAATCATTCTCGCCGAATTTCCGATTCGGCGAGAATTCTCAACGAATTCCCGAATTCGGTGAGAATCGTTCTCACCGAATCCCTCACACACCTCTTTCTATCTTTTTATATCTTTATATATATAAATATATATGTAAATAATATTTATAATTATTAACAATGATATAACCTTATATCATTATGGAGGACCAAACGCACGCCGAATCGAACGAAATTCGCACCGTAGGCGAATAACGACGCTACGAACCCAACGGCGAAGTCGAAATCGAATTCCGATGCACCGTTTTCGAGATACTAACAATTTCTAAAGTTAACGGCGTACGCGAAAACATACAGACTTCAATCGCGCGCCGAGGCTCCAAAAATGCTCGGAACGCGACGAAACTTGACGAGCAAGACTAAAATTAGCCGATCTAATTTCCAAATATAAAATTTTCCACTCCCGACGCAAATCCCAAAATTTGGCCGGTCAAACCTAACGAACGCAAAACGCGCTAACGACAAAGTCGGTAACAAAATCCGACGAACAAAACTCGGGCAAAAACTCCCAAAGCCAAAACACAAGCATTCCCCAAGAGGCTCCACCGAGTCACCAAACAGACTCTGGCTCGCTAGGGAATCTTGCTACCAGGCATCACCAAGCCACGCAGGGAACCTAAAGAGCTAAAAGCACGCTCTAACAACGTCACATGACCAACACGCGCTAACATAACGCTCTGACGTCATAATACGTCAAATCAGAACTAAAATAAATCACAGGAAAATCGGGGGTGTTACATTCACCACCTGAAGAGCAGACATCAACGTGTTACATTTACCACTGTACACGGCCTGAGGCCCAGGCGTGTCAAGGTGACACGGGCAAGGACACGGGCGTGTCCTAGAACCCGTGCAGTGCTCGGGTTGAAAATGGGGGAAAATCATGGGGTACACGGCAGGCGACACGGCCGTGTCAGCTGGAACACGGGCGTGTCAGCTCGAACACGGGCGTGTTCGATACCCGTGTGAGGTTCCAGGAGATTCAATTTTGACGGCGAATGCGGCACACGGCCCTGGACACGGGCGTGTGCCAGGCCGTGTTCGGCCCAGATTGGGCATTTCAGCCCCGAATCAAAGCCGCTCGTTTTCTTAGGTTGAGATCCAACGGCTGGAGGTTGTTCCTGAGAGGATATACACGTGAGTTGACTTGGAAATCCATCATTTTCTTACCTTATCATCTCTCCAAGTCCTTGTAGAAAGAGGAGAGCCATTGGAGGAAGAAGAACTAGATCCCATCATTGGAGGAGCTTCGGAGCTCCGAATCGCGAGCCGACTCCGGATCCATGGAGGCAATGCAAGTGCGGTGATTTCTATCCGATTAATTTTCGATGGCGCCAAAGAGGAACTCAAGGGTAACGATCCTCATCTTGAGCATGAATCGCTCCTTTTCTTAGCATAGGAAGCCCGCTCTCGCGAGTTTGCGGAGAGTTAGAGGCGTTCCTTCGGGTAGATATGTAAAGTCCCCGTTGTTTAGAGTCCGTATGCGAGAATGGACGTAGGCATTTTGTGTGAAGCCTACCCGAACATGTTAGTCTGGATCGGTGATGTTGCATTGCATAAGGCCGGAGAAGACTCCGTGCTATTGGGTGTTTTTCGGGTTTTCTACGCGGTAGATTGCAGCAGGGAGCCTTGGGGACTAACCCAAAGGTGCACCCGGAAAACTGGGCGGATACGAGATCTTGCCAGCTTGGTGGCCTGAGAGCCAACTCGAACATAACTGAGTTATGTGACTTGCGGTAGAATGGGACTCGGTGAAAGTTTGACCAGCGCAAATGGCTTAAATTGTCGTTGCGAAGTGAGCACGGGTTAGATGGAGCTGTACCCGCTTTATGTCGTTCGGTTAGAGAGACCTAAGGCTACGTGGCACTCGTCGTTGGCATAGATGTGAGTCTTCGGCGGTCAATGGCTTAAATTGACGTGACCCATGCCATGAAGACAAATTGCTCATAGGTTTGGCCGTCTAAGTGGCGGTGGTGAGTCCGGAATGTTAATGGCTTTAATTGACGTGACATCGACCGGTTCACCGAGAATGTGCCCTGAGTGCACGGGGCGTGCGGCCGTACGAGCCAACGTCTGTGATGAAATAGCTATGGTTATATACATTGCTCGCTTATACTAATGAAATGCAGGGAAGGAGCATCGCCGCCCCGAGTTGGGGGCGGGATCGTTATAATTTGGTCAGCATTGCTGACCGTTGCCTTGTTTTACCACCGTGCGGTGGTTTGTTGCTTGCAGGTGCAGCTGGACCAAGCGGTCAATAGCGGGCTAAAGCCCTTTTTGCGAAGCTGGCCCTCGAAGGCCCAAGTAGAAGTGTTTACTGCTTTATTCATGAATGACCGGCCTGCGTGTCGTGGTTTGTAAAACATGTAATTTTCAAGTGAAACACTTTGTAAGGCCTTAAGGCCGGTTTTGGGTATTTTGTATAACATTCCTAAATTGTACTAGTGGACATTCGTGCTTGATGCTGGGTTCTTGTTTACAACTCTTATAAACTGCTTCCGCTAGAATGCTCTGTGTAGGACATTGAGATTGGTTGGATGGTTTCCATACGTAACCACCCGGTCTGTCTGTGGTATATGGCGTCGGGCCCCGGCCGGACCTACTGTTATATGCTATGCGACGGATAGGGGGTGTTACACATCATGCCTATGTCCGTTCTGGAATACGGACTCTAAACAATGGGGACTTTACATATCTACCCGAAGGAACGCCTCAAACTCACCGCAAACTCGTGAGAGCGGGCTTCCTATGCAAAAGAGGGAGAGCTTTATATGCTCAAGTAGAGGATCGTTACCTTAGCGTTCTTCCTCGGCGCCATGGAAATCTACGCAGATGAAAAGCACCGCAATCTTCTTGCCTTCGTAGATCTGAAGTCGGCTCGCGATTTGGAGCTCTGAAACTCCTCCAATGGCTGGATCTATCCTTCTTCTTCCTCGAGCTCTCCCATCTCTCTAAAACGTAGACAGAGAACCAGTGGTAGAAATAATGGTTCTAAACCCTACCCTCGGGTATAATCCATTCGGAAAGACAACCAGCCGTCGGATCCCAAGAAAGAAAAGCACGACTGTGATCCGAGTCCAGCCTGGAAATGGGCCGAACACTGCATCCCGTCAAGGACACCCCGTGACAACCAGTCATGAACTCTGCTCGACGATCGTCGAACCAAAATCGTCGACCGCTGCAGAATCGTTGAACGGAGAATCACTGGCAACTCGTCAAACCAGCCAAATCGTCGAACAGAGTTCCCTGGTAAAATCGTCGAATGTAGCCAGATCATCGAACGCAGATCCCTGGCAAAATCATCGAACGCAGCCAGATCGTCGAACTCAGATCCCTGGCAATTCGTCGAATGCAGATTGCTGGAAAATCATCGAACACAGACTTTGGCTAAATCGTCGAATGCAGATTGCTGGAAAATTGTCGAACGCAGACTTTGGCTAAATCATGGAACGGAGACTTTGCTGCCAGAAAGTCGAACGACCCCGACACGCCCTGGGACACGCCCGTGACCCGGGCCGTGTACCCCAGGCCAAATTTCAAATTTGGTACAAAACGCCTCATGTCGCTCTTTTGAGTTTCAGGGTGTTACAGCTCTCTCTCTCTTAAAAGAATTTCGTCCACGAAATTTCATAAAGGAAAGATAAGTACAAAATTAAATTGTACCTGAGCGGAACAACTCCGGATACTCGTCAAGCATAGTCTGCTCTCGTTCCCAAGAGAGCTCTTCTCGGCCGCAATTGTCCCAACGGACCTTGACCATCCTGATCTCTTTATTGCGTAGCCGCTTGACCTCCGAGTCCTCAATCCGCACGGGCTTGACCTTTGTCGTCAACCCACTATCCACCGGCACTTGATCAACCGCGATCACTTGTGAAGGCTCTAGCACCGCCTTCCGAAGCACCGATATGTGGAATACATCGTGTAAACCACTAAGCTCCACCGATAGTTTCAACCAATAGGTTGCTTCACCAACCCGCTCCAAAACCTCAAACGGCCCAAGGTACCTCGGGCTTAGCTTTTTCAATCGCCGCACCCGCGAGACACCCTTGAATGGCTTGATCTTCAAGTACACCCAGGCGCCCACAACGAACTCCACGTTCCTGTGCTTGGCATTATAGTACTTCGTCTGACGGTCCTGAGCGATTAGCAAGCTCTCCCGAATGGCTCACACCAATGAAGTAGCATCTTCCACAACTTGACGCTTGTACAACTTTGACTCACCCGTTTCCAACCAGGACAACGGCGTGCGACATCTTTTACTATATAGGGCCTCGAAGGGCGCCATCTGAATACTCGCATGGTAGCTATTATTGTACGCAAATTCCACCAAGTATAGGTGGTCTTCTCATTGCTTTCCAAAGTTCAGGACACACATGCGAAGCATGTCTTCCATTGTCCTATTGACCCTCTCGGTCTGCCCGTCCGTCTGCGGATGAAAGGTTGTGCTAAAACTCAACTTTGTTCCCAACATTTGCTGCACCAGCCTCCAATAATTGGACATGAACCGCCCATCTCTGTCACTCACGATGCTGCGGGGCACACCATGAAGCCGCACAATATTGTCTACATACAACTTTGCCAATTTCTCAACCGGATCATCCTTCCTATGCGGAATGAAATGCGACACCTTTGTTAGACAATCTACGACCACCCAAATGGCGTTGTTCCCCTTTTGCGAGCTTGGCAACCTGTGCACAAAGTCCATAGTAATGTCGTCGAAATTCCACTCCGTAATAGGCAAGGATTTCAAGAATCCTCCCGGCTTTTGGCATTCCGCCTTCACCAAGGCGCAAGTTTGGCACTTCGCCACGTACATCGCCACATCCTTCTTCATTCATGGCCACCAGAACAATTTCTTAACATCGCGGTACATCTTCGTGCTCCCCGGGTGAATTGAATACTTGGTATGACGCGTCTCGTACAACAATTCCACCCACAAATTGCCCACGCTTGGGACGCACAGACGACCGTCTTTCCAAAGTAATCCGTCCTCCACAATGAATTAGGAATTTGACCCATCCAGAGCCTCTATCATGAGTTGCTTCATGTGGACATCCATATCCAACGCCTGCCGAATCCGATTAGCCAGGTCATATTGAACTTCAGTCCAATTCAATAGTGCTTCTGCACTTGACTGCTTATCCACGCAAGAAATCTCCAATGCCTCCAACTCCCGAACCAACCGCTCATCATGCACCGATAGCCAATTGGCTTGAGCTGGGGCTCGACGACGCAACGCGTCCGCAACCGCATTGCCCTTACCAGGCACATAGTGGATCTTGAATGTATAGTGCCCCGAGAACTCCATCCATCTACGCTGCCGCATGTTTAGGTCTTTCTGATCAATCAAATACTTCAGGCTCTTATGATCGGTGTATATATCAATCTTCACACCGTATAAATTATGCCTCCACAGCTTCAAGGCAAAAATCACGGCCTCTAACTCCAAGTCATGGACCGGATAGTTCCTCTCGTGCACCTTCAGCTGTCTCGAGCCATATTCTATAACGCTTCCATGCTGTAACAGCACACAACCCAAACCACTGCCTGAAGCATCGCTATAAATCTCATAACCTTCGGTCCCACTCGGCGAACTCAACACAGGCATCGTGGTCAACTGACATTTCAACTCCTCAAAAGCTCGCGCTCACTCTGGCGTCCAAACAAACTCTCACTCCTTCCTCGTCAAAGTAGTGAGAGGTAACGCTATCCGCGAGAAGTTCTCTACGAAGCGCCTATAGTAGCCGGCAAGCCACATAAAGCTCCGGACTTCCGCTACCGTAGAAAGCTTAGGTCACTCCCGTATTGCAATAATCTTCGCCGGATCCACTACAATACCTTCCCCACTCACTATATGACTGAGGAACGCCACTGAGGACAACCAAAACTCGCACTTCGAGAACTTGGCGTACAATTGATTCCTCTTTAGCGTCTCCACAACCAAATGAAGATGCTCACAAAATGGTCCAAGGACTCCCTGAAGGTCCTGTTCATCAAATCCATGAACACTGACGGCGCATTCGTCAGCACAAACGGCATGACCGTAAACTCATAATGCCTGTATCTCGTACTGAACGCTATCTTCGGGATATCACTCTCTCTTATCCTCAGCTGATAGTAACCAGACTTGAGATCCAACTTAGAGTACACCGTCGACCCGACCAACTGATCAAAAAGATCATCGATCCTTGGGATTGGGTACTTGTTCTTTTCCGTTAGCTTGTTTAACTCCCGATAATCAATACAGAGTCTCAAGCTCCCGTCCTTCTTCTTAACAAAGAGGACCGGTGCGCTCCAAGGCGAAGAACTTGGACGCACATACCCTTGCTCCAACAACTCTTGAAGTTGCACCTTCAGCTTCGTCATTTCCTTAGGCTCTAGCCGATACGGAGATCGTGACACAGGCTTTGCACCTGGCACAAGCTCAATCGTGAAATCTATCTCCCGTTGAGGCGGAGCTCCAGGAAGATCTGCGGGGAACACATCAAGGTACTCAGCTACCACTGATATACTATCCAACGTAGGCTTTGGCTTTGCAACCTCCACTAGTGTAAAGAACAGCTCTGCACCAGCACGAAACGCCTTCACCACATGAAGAGCAGACATCAACGTCTTGCTCGACCCTTTCAAGCCCATAAAAGTTGTCTCACGACTTACTCCCAACTTGACTTCCTTGCGACCGCAATCAATATAGGCTTGCTGCTCCGAGAGCTAGTCCATGCCAAATATAACGTCGAACTCCACCAATGGTAGTAACGAAGCTTGCAGATCGAACTCTTGATTCCCAATGCGAATCTTAACACCGCAGACTTTATCCGCGCGCATCGAACACCCATTCGGTAACAAAACATCCAACTTGTCCTTCGCCATCGAAGAAGGTACTCCTATGCGTGATATGAATCATTCAGACAAGAAGGAGTGTGAAGCTCCCATGTCAAAGAGTGCTCTTGCCAGATACTCATAAATCAAAACAAATCCTAAACAAGCAGTGGTAAGGTGACAAACACATAACAAGTTTTTAAAAGATTAACTTGCTATAAATTTAAATTTTACCTGTCACCACATCCGCCTGTTTAATGGCCTCCTGTTGGCCAAGATTATAAACCCTCGGTTGGGCCGGAGCATAATGGGACGCGGTTAACTCCACCGCCTTGCCCTTCTCTTCATAAGTTGCTCCCGGCTTCCTTTAGGACTTGGGACGTCCGCTCCAGCAATCACGGGCAAAGTGCCCCAGCTATCCACAAGTAAAGCATGCACCCAGGGTCCGACCCGTAGTCGCCCTAGAAGCACCTGAAGAAGGAGCTGGACCCGAAGTCCTAGCCTTCTTAAAGAATTTACGGTACCCAGACTTTGAGGTAGTCGGCACCTTGAACTCAGATTTCTTGTCATCAACGATTTTCTTTGCTTGTACATTCTTCATGTCCTTCTCCAAGGACCGGGCCGTGTTCACCAAGGTTAAGAAACCCTGCGTCATCGGCCCCGAGAGTAATAACCTTAAATCATCTCTTAACCCTTCGTAGAATCGATTTATCTTGCGCTCCTCATCCGTGATGGTGGAGCTAGCATGCCGACTCAATCGAGTAAACTCGTGGAGATATTCATCCATGCTACTCTCTCCTTGAACCAACTTCAGGAACTCGTTCTCCAAAGTTATCCTCTGCGTCGAAGGGAGGTACCTGACCAAGAACAGTCTCGAGAACTCCTCCATCAAGACGTCTGTAAGTTGCCTACCTCTCAATAGATGCATCTCCAATCCTTCCCACCAAAACCTCGCTTCACCGTCCAGAAGGAACGTAACAATAGTGGTCATTTACCATTCTTCCGTCTCCGTTGCTGTCAGGACTCTCTTCACCCTGGAGAGCCAGTCTTCAGCTTGAGATGGGGTTCCCAACCCCGAGAATACCGGAGGATTAAAGCTCATGACATATTTGAGTTGTCTCTCAGTTGCCCTCCTCGGCACCACCGATTCCTCTACTACCTGTTCCATCCTTCTCTACTCAGCCGCTTGCAGTGGTACCTGCTCCATCGCAAGAGCGGGCTGCTGCACCTGCCTTTCAGGCTGCTCATTGATCATTACAAATAATGCTTCAGCCACCAGTCGAATGGTTTCGGCCGAAGGAGGTGTTACAGGAGCATCATTTGGTGCACTGCTAGCCTCAGAAACTCGACGTTCCGACGGCCCAGCACCGCTTCTGGTCACCTATAGTGGTACAAAACACCGTTAAGCGACCTGTTATAGGAACATGTAGGTTCCCCATGTAACGCCCCGAAACTCAAAAGAGCGACGGGAGGCATTTTTGGGCCGAATCTGGGATTTGGCAGGGGGCACACGGCCTGGGACACGGGCGTGTCCCAGGTCATGTCAGGCTCGAGTCGACGTTTTGGCTGCGTGGTCGATGAAATTTGGAGTCGATGATCGTCGAGCAGGGAACACGACATGAGACACGGGCGTGTCTCAGGGCGTGTCGAGCCCGTGTCGACGATCGGCCCGGGGAGTCGATGAATTTCGCTCGACGATGTGCCGAGATAAGGCATACGGCCTAGGACACAGGCGTGTCCAAGGCCGTGTCAGGCAGTCGACGAACTTCGCTCGACGAAGTGTCGAGACAGTGAACACGGCCTGGCGCCTAGGCGTGCTTGAGTTAGACACGGTCTAGGACACGAGCGTGTCCAATACCCGTGTGAGTCTCGAGTTGTTTTCAGGGCTGTGTCGATGGGGGCACACGGCCGACCACACGGCCGTGTCAGGTGGAACACTGGCATGTTAGGTGGAACACTGGCATGTCTGGTCGAACACGGGCATGTTGGATGCCCGTGTGTTTTTCCAGATGCGTCAATTTTGACTACACAGCCCTGGACACGAGCGTGTCACAGGCCGTGTTCGGCCCAATTTTAGCATTTCAGGCCCAAATCAAGGCCGTTCGTTTCTTTAATTTGGGATCCAACGGCAGGGGGTTATTCCTAATAGGATATACCCGGGATTGGACGTTTGAAACCCTCATTTTTACTTGAGTGGTTCTCTTTCTAAGTCAAGAGAGAGGTGAGAGCAAAGGAGGAAGAAGAAGCTTAGATCCGGCCATTGGAGGAGCTTCGAAGCTCCAAATCACGAACCGACTTCAGATCTACAAAGGCTGGGAGAGTGCGGTGCTTTTCATACGCTTATATTTCCATGATGCCAAGGAGGAATGCTAGGGTAACGATTCTCTTCTTGAGCATGTGAAGCTCACCTTCTTTGCATAGGAAGCCCGCTCTCGCGAGTTTGCGGTGAGTTGGAGGTGTTCCTTCTGGTAGATATGTAAAGTCCCCGTTGTTTAGAGTCTGTATTCGAGAACAGACATAGGCATGATGTGTGAAGCCTACCCGGACATGTTGGTCTGGATCGGTGATGTTGCATTGCATAAATGCCGGAGAAGACTCCGTGCGATTGTTTGTTTTTGGGGTTTTCTACGTGGTAGATTGCAACAGGGAGCCTTGGGGATTAACCCTAAGGTGCACCCAGAAAACTATGCGGATGTGTGATTTTGCCAACTTGGTGGCTTGGGAGCCAACTTGAACATAACCGGGTTATGTGAAGTGTGATGGAAACGGGACTCGGGAGAGGTTTGACCAGTGCATATGGCTTAAACTGTCGTTGTGATGTGAACACGGGTTAGATGGAACCGTACCCGTTCTATGTCGTTCGGTTAGAGTCGTTGGCATAGATGAGGATCTTCGGCGGTCTATGGCTTAAATTGACGTGACCTATGCCAAGAAGACAAAAAGCTCATATGTTTGGCCGTCAAAGTGGCGGTGGTGAGTCCGGAATGTCTATGGCTTAAATTGACGTGACATTGGCCGGTTCGCCGAGAATGTGCCCTGAGAGCACGAGGCGTGGGGCCGTGCGTGCCAACGCCTATGATGCAATGTATATTTATATACTGCTTGGTTATGCTAATAAGTGCAAGGAAGGAGCATCGCCGCCCCGTATTGGGGGCGGGATCGTTATAATTTGGTCAGCATTGCTGACCATTGCTTTTGTTTGCCACTGTGCGGTGGTTTGTTGCTTGCAGGTGCTGCTGGACCAAGCGGTCAATAGCGGGCTAAAGCCCAAATTGCGATGCCGGCCCTTGAAGTCCTAATTGAAGTGTTTACTTGCTTTTATTCATGTATGACCGGCCTGTGTGCCGTGGTTTGTAAAACATGTAATTTGAAGTAAATCGTTTGTAAGGCCTTAAGGTCAGTACTTGTGTATGTACTACATTCCTATTTGGTGTATTAGTGGACATTCATGCTTGGTGCTGGGTTCTTTTAATTGC
Source organism: Platanthera guangdongensis (assembly GCA_039583875.1). NCBI lineage: Eukaryota > Viridiplantae > Streptophyta > Magnoliopsida > Asparagales > Orchidaceae > Platanthera > Platanthera guangdongensis. The sequence continues at coordinate 14,112,981 of CM077160.1, read as the reverse complement.
ACCTTATAAACTGCTTCCGCTAGAATGCTCTGTGTAGGACGCTTTGATTGGTTGGATGGTTTCCATTGAGTAACCACCCGGTCTGTCTGTGGTATATGGCTTCAGGCCCCGGCCGGACCTACTACTATATGCTATGCGACGGATAGTGGGTGTTACAATTTGGTATCAGACTACTGGTTTTGGTCAGACTTAAGATGAATTCGTGGTCGAATTCTTTTTAAGGGGTGGTGAGCACATGTGTGTGCGTCATCGTTATAACAACAAAAGAACCCATGAATGTCCACTTAGGATTGAAAATACACATGTTTGGAGAACCTGCGTGTTCCTATAATTGCTGTTTGCAATTTTATTTGGTCACTTAACGGTGTTTTGTACCACTATAGGTGACCAGAAGTGGTGCTGGGCCGTCGGAATGTCGAGTTTTTAAGGCTAACAGTGCACCTAATGAAGCTCCTGCAACACCTCCATCAGCTGAGACCATACGTTTGGTGGGCGAAGCAGTGTTGGCCATGATTAATGCGCGGCCTGTAAGGCAAATGCAACAGCCCGCTCCTGTGATGGAGCAGGTACCGCTGCAAGCGGCTGAGCCGAGGAGAGTGGAACAGGTAGTAGTGGGGCTGTTGGTGCCAAGGAGGGCAACTGAGAGACAGCTCAAGCATGTCATGAGCTTTAATCCTCCGGTATTCATGGGGTTGGGAACCCCATCTCAAGCTAAAGACTGGCTCTCCAGGGTGAAGAGAGTCATGACAACAACGGAGACGGTGGAGTGGCAAATGACCACCATTGCTACATTCCTTCTGGACGGTGAAGCGAGATTGTGGTGGGAAGGATTGGAGATGCACCTATTGAGAGGTAGGCAACTTGTTGATGTCTCGATGGAGGAGTTCTCGAGACTATTCTTGGCTAGATACCTCCCTTCGGCGCAGAGGATAGTGTTGGAGAACGAGTTCCTGAAGTTGGTTCAAGGAGACAGTACCGTGGATGAATATATCCACGAGTTTACTCGTTTGAGTCGATATGCTAGCTCCACCATTGTGGATGAGCAGCGCAAGACGAATCGATTCTACGAAGGGTTGAGAGATGAGTTGAGGTTACTACTCTCGGGGCTGATGATGCAGGGTTTCTTGACCTTGGTTAACACGACCCGGTCCATGGAGAAGGAAATGAAGAATGTACAAGCAAAGAAGAGCATTGGTGATAAGAAATCTGAGTTCAAAGTGCCGACTACTTCAAAGTCTGGCTATCGAAGATTCTACAAGTAGCATAGGACTTCAGGGTCCAGCTCCTTCTTCTGGTGCTTCTGGGGCGACTACGGGTCGAACCCCGGGTGCATGTTTCACTTGTGGAAAGTCGGGGCACTTTGCCCGTGACTGTTGGAGCGGACGTCCCAAGTCCGAAAGAAAGCCGGGAGCAACTTATGAAGAGAAGGGCAAGGCGGTGGAGTCAACCGCGTCCCACTATGCTCCGGCACAACCAAGGGTGTATAATCTTGGCCAATAGGAGGCCATCAAACAGGCAGATATGGTGACAGGTATGGTTTAATTTATAGCAAGTTAATTTCTTTAAATACTTGTTATGCACGTGTTACCTTACCACGGCTTGTTTAGGATTTGTTTTGATTTGTGAAAATCCGGCAAGAGCACTCTTCGATACGAGAGCTTCACACTCCTTCTTGTCCGAAGGATTTATATCACGCATCGGAGTCCCTTCTTCGATGGCGAAGGATAAGTTCGATGTGTTGTTGCCTAATGGGTGTTCGATGCGCGTGGATAGAATCTGTGGTGTTAATATTCGCATTGGGAATCAGGAGTTCGATCTGCAAGCGTCGTTACTACCGTTGGTGGAGTTCGACGTTATATTTGGCATGGACTGGCTCTCGCAGCAGCAAGCCTATATTGATCGCGGTCGTAAGGAAGTCAAGTTAGGAGCAAGTCGTGAGACGACTTTTACGGGCTTCAAGGGGTCGATCAAGACGTTGATGTCTGCTCTTCAGGTGGTGAAGGCGGTTCGTGCCGATGCAGAACTGTTCTTTACACTAGTGGAGGTTGTGAAGCCGAAGCCCGCGTTGGATAGTATTTCAGTGGTATCGGAGTACCCTGATGTGTTCCCTAGAGATCTTCCTGGAGCCCCGTCTAAACGTGAGATAGATTTTACGATAGAGCTTGTACCAGGTGCAAAGCCTGCGTCACGCTCTCCATATCGGCTAGCGCCTAACGAAATGGCGGAGCTGAAGGTTCAACTGCAAGAGTTATTGGAGCAAGGCTATGTGCGCCCAAGTTCTCCGCCTTGGAGCGCGTCGGTCCTCTTTGTTAAGAAGAAGGACGGAAGCTTGAGGCTATGTATTGATTATCGAGAGCTCAACAAGTTGACGAAAAAGAACAAGTACCCGATCCCCCGGATCAATGATCTTTTTAATCAGTTGGTCGGGTCGACGGTGTACTCAAAGTTGGATCTCAAGTCCGGGTACTATCAGCTACGAATAAGGGAGAGTGATATCCCGAAGACAGCATTCAGTACGATATACGGGCATTACGAGTTTACGGTCATGCCGTTTGGGCTGACTAATGCGTCGTCAGTGTTCATGGATTTGATGAACATGACCTTTAGGGAGTACTTGGACCATTTTGTGATCGTCTTCATCGATGATATTTTGGTGTACTTGCAGAGTGAGGAAGATCACTTCAAGCATCTTCATTTGGTTTTGGAGACGCTAAGGAGGAATCAATTGTACGCCAAGTTCTCGAAGTGCGAGTTTTGGTTGTCCTCAGTGGCGTTCCTCGGTCATATAGTGAGTGGAGAAGGTATTGCAGTGGATCCGGCGAAGATTGTTGCGATACGGGAGTGGCCTGAGCTTTCTACGGTAGCGGAAGTCCGGAGCTTTCTGGGGCTTGCCGGCTATTAAAGGCGCTTCGTCGAGAACTTCTCGCAGATAGTGTTACCTCTCACTACTTTGACGAGGAAGGAGCAGAGGTTTGTTTGGACGCCGGAGTGCACGCGAGCTTTTGAGGAGTTGAAATGTCGGTTGACCACGGCGCCCGTGCTGAGTTCGCCGTGTGGGACCGAAGGTTATGAGATTTATAGCGATGCTTCGGGCAACGGTTTGGGTTGCGTGCTACTGCAACACAGAAGTGTGATAGCTTATGGCTCGAGACAGCTGAAAGTGCACGAGAGGAATTATCCGGTCCATGACTTGGAGTTAGAAGCCGTGATTTTTGTCTTGAAGCTGTGGAGGCATTATTTGTACGGTGTGAAGATTGATATCTACACCGATCACAAGAGCCTGAAGTATCTGATTGATCAGAAAGATCTGAATATGCGGCAGCGTAGATGGATGGAGTTCCTGGGGGTCTATACATTCAAGATTCACTACGTGCCTGGTAAGGGCAATGCGGTTGTGGACGCGTTGTGTCCCGTCGTCCTGTAGTAGAGCCTGACGCTGCCTCCCTTCTTTCCTCCCGTCGCCGCCTAGGGCAAGGCCGGCCACTTGGAGCCGGGATCGGCCTCGTACAGCAAGGCCGGCCACTTGGAGCCGGGATCGGCCTCGTACAGCATAGCTCCACCGCCCGGAGCTCGAATCGGCCACCGTTAGTGAGATCGGGATTTTCTCTCCCACCGCCGGCAGCAAGCTCGGCCTGGAGCAAGGCTCGGCCTGGAGCAAGGCTCGGCCTGGAGCAAGGCTCGGCCTAGAGTGGTGATCGACCACCGACGCGACCGCATGCAGTAGGATCGACCCGGAGCTCCTCTCCCGGCCCCGCCGCCAAGCACGCGACAGGGGTAACGATGTTTCTACTTGGGCAGGTGAAGCCCTCAGTTTACATATTCGTATGGAAGCCCCTCTCCACCAATGGGTGGGGGGAAGGGAGCTTTTCGACGGGTTGACGTGTACGTCCCCGCAGTTAATTGCATTAGTACCCGGAAGCGTGAGTACGAGTTTAGGCATGCTGTGTGAAGCCCATCCGGACGTGTGAGCCGGATTGGTGATGTTCTGGGGTTCCCGGAGAAGACTAAGAGGAAGTTGTTTATTTAGCCGCTTGCAGGGAATGCGCTCCGTAGCCCCCAAAAAAGGGGGTTGTGCGCAATATGTTTGACCCGCTTATGTTAGACGACCGATGCCTAGTTGGCTGCCGCTCGCCGAGACGTTGGCGTACAGGTGTTGCAGTACCAAGTGGGGAATAGCGAGCTTAAACCCGAGCTCGTGCCGGCCCTCGAAGGCCTTTTTTTTATATTGCCGGCCTGCGTGCTGAGTATGGAATTTATATTCCTGTAATATTTTTTTCATATCTGTGATGCTCTGTGAATATGTAGTTTACTCCTGTCTTGGGCAAGCGGCATGTTCGTGAACCGCTCCCCCCGGGTGAGCCCCGAGGAATAGATGCTGAGAAGCCCCTGGTGGCCTGTTGTCATCCTTTCAGAATAGCGGAGTTCCGCTATTAGCGGCCCAATTGGGGGCTGCGTATAGTAGGGCTGCTGGGCGGTTTTGCGCCAATAGTAAGACAGGAGGGGAATATTCTAGATAGACCCGTGGTGGCACCTTTAGTTAAGGAGCGGATCTTGAGATCCTCCTCAGATGTTCCGGTCGGCCAAGAGAGCCCTCCGAAGGTGCCTTAGCTCAGCCCTTGGCTTGGGAGGGGAAGAGTTTGTTAGTCTTTCGGGTATGCGGTGGGTCCTCCATGCTGAGACCTTGGGTCTGTCCCTCGTGTTCCTAGTCTTGTGCCTAGATCGTTCGCTTGAGGGCAGTAGGTACGCGGTCACCCCTTCCCCAAGCGTCGAACTCCACAGGAGACCGATTACCGGTTTCAACATGTTGAGTCACCGAGCCCCAGCTCGAGCCAATTGGCTGTCAATCCATGACGAGCGGTTGGTGCGGGAGTTGGAGGCGTTGGAGATTGTTTGTGGAGATAAGCAATCAAGTGCTGAAGCAGTACTGAATTGGACTGAAGTCCAATATGACCTGGCTGATCGGATTCGGTAGGCTTTGGAGTTGGATGACCATATGAAGCAGTTCATGGTAGAGGCTCTGGATGGGTCGAATTCCCAATTCGTTGTGGAGGACGGATTACTTTGGAAAGACGGTCGTCTGTGCGTCCCAAGTGTGGGCAATTTGCTGGTGGAATTATTGTACGAGACACATCATACCAAGTACTCGATTCACCCGGGGAGCACGAAGATGTACCGCGATGCAAAGAAACTATTTTGGTGGTCGGGTTTGAAGAAGGATGTGGCACTCTATGTGGCGAAGTGCCAAACTTGCGCCTTGGTGAAGGCGGAGTGCCAAAAGCGGGGAGGATTTCTGAAGTCCTTGCCTATTCCGGAGTGGAAATTCGACGACATCTCTATGGACTTTGTGCACGGTTTGCCAAGGTCGCAAAAGGGGAACGACGCCATCTGGGTGGTCGTAGATCGGATAACGAAGGTGTCGCATTTCATTCTGCATAGGAAGGATGATCCGATGGAAAAGTTGGCAAAACTATATGTGGATAGTATAGTACGGCTTCACGGTGTGCCCCGCAGCATCGTGAGTGACCGAGATGGGCGGTTCACGTCCAATGATTGGAGGCCAGTGCAGCAAATGTTGGGAACAAATTTAAAATTCAGCACAACCTTCCATCCGCAAACAGATGGGCAGACCGAAAGGGCCAATAGAACTATGGAAGACATGCTCCGCATGTGTGTCTTGAACTTTGGAAAGCAATGGGAAGACTATCTTTATTTGGTGGAGTTTGCGTACAACAATAGCTAACAGGCGAGTATTCAAATGGCGCCCTTAGAGGCCCTATATGGTAGAAAATGTCGCACGTCGTTGTCTTGGTTATAAACGGGTGAGTCAAAGTTGTACAAGCGCCAAGAGGTGGAAGATGCTACGTCTTTGGTTCGTACCATTCAGGAGAGGTTGTTTATCGCTCAGGACCGGCAAGCGAAGTACTATAATGTCAGGCACAGGAACGTGGAGTTCGCTGTGGGCGACTGGGTGTACTTAAAGATCAAGCCGTTCAAGGGCGTCTTGCGGGCGCGGCGATTGAAAAAGCTAAGCCCGAGGTACCTTGGGCCGTTTGAGGTTCTGGAGCGGGTTGGTGAAGCAGCCTATCGGTTGAAGCTTTTGGTGGAGCTTAGTGGTTTACATGATGTATTCCATATTTTGGTGCTAAGAAAGGCGGTGTACGAGCCTACGCAAGTGTCGCGGTCGATTAAGTGCCGATTGACAGTGGGTTGACGACAAATGTCAAGCCCGTGCGGATTGAGGACTCAGAGGTCAAGCGGCTACGCAATAAATAGATCAGGATGGTCAAGGTCCGATGGGACAATTGCGGTCGCGAGGAGCTCTCTTGGGAACGAGAGCAAACTATGCTTGACGAGTATCCGAAGTTGTTCCGCTCAGGTATAATTTAATTTTGGTACTTGTCTTTCCTTTATGTAATTTCGTGGACGAAATTCTTTTAAGAGGGGGAGAGTTGTAACGCCCCGAAACTCAAAAGAGCGACGAGAGGCGTTTTGGGCCGAATCTGGGATTTGGCAGGAGGCACACTGTAACATCCCGACTTTTATTGGGCCACCAGAGCCCTAGTGGGTCCAATAAAAGTGGCCCGAACCCTACCCATGACCCGGTGGGAAATAACCCTAGGCGGGAAATCGAGCTAGAGAACTCTGAATTGAGTTCTGTCAGTTTCTGTGGCCTCGTATAGTCAATACGAGTGCATCGGAACTCGATCAGTTGGACCCCGAGGTCATATAGTGGATATGACCATTCCTCGTAAAACGCAACGAGAGCGAGATTTTGGATATCGGGCTAGAGAACTCTGAATCAAGTTTTGTTAGTTCATGTGGCCTCGTATAGTCAATATGAGCGCATCGGAGCTCGTCGTGTCACAATCTGAGGTCTAACGACAATTTTACACACTTCGGCCATTTTAGCGTGCTACGACGCGCACATTTTGAACTTTCACCAAACGGACTCCGATTCGACCCCAGTCAGTGGCGTTGGACTCGTGTGGTCAAAATGAAGTCAACAGAAGTCGTCCCGGTCAATTTTGATGACGATTGGTCAACCCGTGGTCAAATCAAGCGTAGTTGCGCACCGAAAAGCGTGCGCACACCGATTATGACACGACACCCAAACTTTGACCCGACCCCGACGACTTGGACCCACTTTGACTTTGACCAGTAAGGGGGACCCACCCTAGGGTTGACTTGGTCAAACCCTCCTAAAAATCCACTTTTTGGATTTTTCTCCAAATGAGGGGCTCACCTCCTCTCCAAAGAAGCATGGCCCATGCCCCCCACACTCTCCATGGGCCCCCCAAACCAGCAAGCTCCTTGTTAGCTCAAATGGAGGCCCACCCACTTCTCTCTCCCCCTCTCTTTCTTCACCATGGAGGCCCAAGCCCATGAGGCTTTCCCCTATCCCCCACATGGGGAATATGTGGCACCTCCAGCTGTCCTTGGACAGCTGGAGGGTGGTGATTAATCCCTCCCTAGGGAGGGATTAATCCCACATTGGCAATGGGATGGAAGCTCCCCTCCCCCTCCCTATAAAAGGACCCCACCCCCCTCTCTTTCCCTCACACCTCTCAGAGCAGCTCCCTCCCCCTGCTTCCCCTTCTCCCCCCCCCCCCCCCTTTGCCGGAGCTCTGGTGGCCGGAAAAAGCCAACCCAAGGAGATCCTCCCCCTCCACCACCACCTTGAGCCATGTCTGACCAAGCCGGCCCCTCCCAAGCCCGCCAAACTCAAGTGGAAGCCTTCTCCCTCCTCCTCCATTTTGGACGTCTTGCATGGCGCTCCCTGTTGGCGGACATGTAGTTTTGACCGAGTAAATGGACAGTTATATATATATATATATATATATATATATATATATATATATATATATATATATATATATATATATATATATATAATAATAGGTGAATCGGTGTGCTTAAATGGCGGAGGAGAGAGAAAGCAGAAGAGGCATTTTTGAAACGGAAAGGTGGTTGAATTAATGACGTGAATGTTTCTCTCTCTTGATGATGCGGCGTTTTTTCTATTTGCTGTCTATGCCTATAAATAGCCGTGAAACTTCATGAAATAGATTATTGCGGGAGCTTGTCAAGATAGCACGGGAACAGCAAATGTTGCGGACAGGTTTTGCTAGCAGTGTGAATAGGTGGCGGAAACGGTGTTGCAGCAATTTTTTTGCGAACAGAAAAGTTTACAAAAGAGAACGGACTGGTTTTGCAGACACCAAACCTGCGGCTACAATAAGAGAGCAGCGAGCAACATTTGCGAACAAAAGAAAATTCTTGCGATCTGTTTCTTGATAGAGTAGATAGCAAGTTTGGCAGACAACCTTGCGATTTGTAACTCTTACGGACAATAGCTCCGAAGAAGTGCCAATTATATTTTTCATGTATTGGTGTGTGAAGTGATTGTAGTTAATGGTTGTGTTGTAACACGCATGTGTTGTGGTATGAAGTGGTAATTGAGAAATCAGTCTGTATTTTGTTGTATCCTCTTGTGTTGATTCAAGGAAATTGTTTGCTCCTTATCTTGTGTTCGTGTCCACTTAATCGCTTCCAACAGTGGTATCAGAGCCAGGTTATGAACCTTGTTAGTAACTCAGAAGAGTTTAAGAGTTCGCAACAATGGAGATGGTAAATGCTATGTCGGGTCAAGTTCCCAAGTTGACGAAGACGAACTATGGGAACTGGAGAATCCAGATGAGAGTGCTGCTAGCATCAAAGGAGCTTTGGGAGATAGTTGATGATGGGTATGAAGAGCAGACTACTGAGCAAGAGGCGACGTTAACTAACGCACAAAGAACGGCACTGAGAGAGGCAAGGAAGAGAGACAAGAAGGCTTTGTTCTTGCTATATCAAGGTGTTGATGAAGAAACCTTTGAGATGATCTTTGATGCTCGAAGTTCTAAGGAAGCATGGGAAACCTTGCAACGCTCCTTGCAAGGAGTTGACAAGGCAAAGAAGGTGAAGCTGCAATCTCTCCGAGCAGAGTATGAAGTTATGAAGATGCAAAATTCTGAAAAAGTTGGTGACTATGTGACTCGTCTGCGAACGCTTGCAAAAGAAATGAAGCGCAACGGAGAGACAATTGATGATATGAGTTTCATGGAAAAACTTCTGCGATCAATGTCAAAAAAGTTCAACTATATAGTAGTAGCGATAGAAGAGTCGAAGGATCTCACTCAGATATCTGTTGATGAACTCATAGGCTCTCTGCAAGCCCATGAATACAACATGCTACAAGATGAAGAGTCAAGTGGCTTAGAGAAAGCACTTCAGACTGAGCTGAACTTTGGAGAGAGTTCAGGAAGAGGTGGTGGCCAGCGAGGTCGAGGCTACCAAGGCAGAGGCAAAGGAAGAAGAGGTGAAAGACATCAAAACTTCCAAAGAGAGGCAGAGCAACCACCTCAAGGTAGAGAGCAAGAAGGAAGAGGAAGATGCCGTGGAAGAGGCCGAGGCAGAGGCCGTGGTGGAATTACCCAAGTCCAATTTACAACTGTAACAGGTTTGAGCATATGAGTTATGACTTCAGACTTCCGAGGAGGAATGAGGAGACCAACCACTATGTTGAAGCAAGAAACACTGGTGGTGATCCAATGATGTTTTTAACTTACAGAGGAGCTGAAGGTGGTAAAAATGAAGTTTGGTACTTGGACACAGGAGCGAGCAACCATATGTGTGGTGAGAAGGAGTTGTTCGCTAACCTTGAACCAAGTGCTGGTGAGGTTAGATTTGGTGATGCTTTAAAGATCTCAGTAGAAGGCAAAGGGTTGATAGTGGTCACCCTCAATGGCGAGAAAGTGCATCTCAACGATGTGTTCTATGTTCCTGGCTTGAAGAGTAACATCTTAAGCCTTGGACAGTTGGTAGAGACAGGCTACTACATTCAGTTGAAGGATGGTTCGTTGTCTATGAAGAACCATCAAGGCAAAGAGGTGGTGAAAGTAAAGATGACGACGAATCGTCTCTTTACTTTGAAGATGGATGCCGAGGAGACGACATGCCTAGCAAGAACTGAAGAGGAAGAAGAAGCTTGGTTGTGGCACCATAGAATGGGTCACTTAGGCTTCAGTGGTCTAAAGCTTCTGTCACATGCAAAAATGGTGGAAGGTTTGCCTAAGATCTTACCACCACAGAAGGTCTGTGAAGCTTGTACGAAGGGAAAGCAGAAGCGGCGGAGCTTTGAAGGAGGAAAGTCTCGTAGAGCAAGGAGACAGCTTGAACTGGTTCATTCGGACATTGCTGGTCCGTTTGATATTGCCTCAGTTGGAGGAAGCAAATACTATATTACCTTCACTGATGACTTTAGTCAGAAGTGTTGGGTTTACTTCTTGAAGGAGAAATCTGAAGCCCTTGACAAGTTCAAGGAGTTCAAGGTGATGATAGAGAAGGAGAGTGGGCAGTACCTGAAGGTACTCAGAACTGACCGAGGTGGGGAGTACACCTCAAAGTTATTTGATGCTTTCTGCAAAGAGCATGAGATTGCTCATCAGTTGACTGCAGCATACTCGCCTCAGCAGAACGGAGTTGCTGAGAGAAAGAACTTGACAATTCAGAACATGGCGAGAAGTATGATAAAGGGGAAGAAGTTGCCGAAGATGTTCTGGGTTGAAGCAGTACAATGTGCTGTGTACTTGCTGAACAGATGTCCAACTAAGAGTGTGAAGTTCAAGACTCCATATGAGGCATGGAGTGGATGGAAGCCAAGTGTGCAACACTTGAGAGTGTTTGGGTGTGTAGCTTATGCTCACATCCCTGATCAGAAGCGGAAGAAGCTTGATGACAAGAGCGAGAAGTGTATATTTATAGGCTACGCTCCGATGAGCAAAGCTTACAAGTTATACAATGCTGTGACAAAGAAGGCGATCATCTCAAGAGATGTCTTGTTTGTGGAAGACAGTTGTTGGAGCTGGGATGAAAAAGAGAGAAGCATCAAGGGTATGTTTTATGATGATGATGAAGAAGAAGGTGGTCATGAAGCTGAAGTTGAGGATGGTGCAGCTGAACCACCATCACCACCGAGAAGAGATTCAGGGGGAGCTTCGACTCCCTGCTCTAGTGGAGTAAGCACCAACAGAAGCAGTTCTGATAGAGCAAGCACCAGCAGGAGCATCTCTAATGGTTCTCAACCTAGGATGAGAAGGTTGGAGGAGATCTACAAGGAGACAGAGCCAATTCATGTTAACTTTTCTTTATATTGTCTTTTAGCAGATTGTGAGTCATACTCGTATGATGAAGCTGCTCAAGAGAAGACTTGGAGGAAAGCAATGGATGAAGGATGACATCCATCAAAAGGAATGATACTTGGGAGTTGGTCACTCTGCCGGCAGGTCATAAGCCCATTGGTGTGAAATGGGTGTATAGAGTGAAGAAGAACAAGGATGGATAAGTGGAGAAGCACAAGGCAAGACTCGTCACAAAAGGCTACCGACAAGTCCAAGGTGTGGACTACGACGAGGTTTTTGCTCCAGTGGCGCGAATAGACACTATCAGACTGATCATTGCACTAGCTGCTCAGTATAAGTGGAAGATCTGTCAGATGGACGTCAAGTCCACATTTCTCAATGGTTATCTGGAAGAAGATGTGTATGTCCAACAGCCTCCTGGATATGAAGTGAAATTCCAAGAGAGGAAAGTCTACAAATTGAAGAAGGCGTTGTACGGGTTGAAGCAAGCGACTCGTGTGTGGAATGAAAGAATTGATGGATACTTCCAGAAGAACGGGTACATGAAGAGCCCGTATGAGTATGCACTCTACACGAATGTGGAGAAGAATGGTGACTTCATGGTCGTGTGCTTGTATGTTGACGACATGATATTCACCGGCAGCAACCCTCTTATGTTTGAAGAGTTTAAGAAGACGATGAAGGAGGAGTTCGAGATGACTGATCTTGGAGAACTCACTTACTTCTTAGGTATTGAGGTACAACATAGTAAAGATGGGATCTTCATTTCTCAGAAGAAGTACGCAGAGGAAATTATGAAGAAGTTCCGGATGGAGAATAGCAAGGCTATCTCTACTCCTGCTGATCCAGGAATGAAGTTAAGGAAGGATTCGAAGGAGGAAGCAGTTGACTCTACGATGTTCAAGAGTCTAGTTGGAAGTCTACGCTACCTGACTTTCACTAGGCCCGATATCATGTATGCAGTTGGAGTTGTTAGTAGATATATGGAGGAGGCGAAGCAAGATCACTTCATAGCAGCGAAGAGAATCTTGAGGTATGTGAATGGGACGAGAGATCATGGTTTGATGTACTCAACTGCAGAGAAGTTGAAGCTGGTCGGGTACTCCGATAGTGATTACGGAGATGTGAATGACCGGAAGAGCACTTCTGGATACGCTTTTCATATGGGAACGGCTGTGTTCTCATGGTGTTCAAAGAAACAGGCAACGATCGCCTTGTCTACCTGCGAAGCTGAGTACATCGCAGCGGCAGCCTGTACGTGTCAAGCAATTTGGTTGAGAAATCTCCTGCAGGAGTTGCACCATGCACAGGATGGTCCTGTGACGGTGTATGCGGATAACATGTCTGCAATTCAGCTAGCAAAGAATCCAGTGCTGCATGGGCGTAGCAAGCATATAGAGACGAAGTATCACTTTCTTCGAGAGCAGGTGCAGCAGAAGGTGGAGTTAGTCTACTGCCCCACAGGAGAGCAGACGGCAGATATTTTTACAAAAGCGTTGAAGGCTGAGACGTTCCTAAAATGCAAGAGCAAACTCGGCATGTGCTGCCGTGTTTGAGGGGGAGATTGTTGGCGGACATGTAGTTTTGACCGAGTAAATGGACAGTTATATATATATTTATATATATATATATATATATATATATATATATATATATATATATATATATATATATATATATATATATATATAAGTGAGTCGGTGTGCTTAAATGGCGGAGGAGAGAGAAAGCAGAAGAGACATTTTTGAAACGGAACGGTGGTTGAATTAATGGCGTGAATGTTTCTCTCTCTCTCTTGATGATGTGGCGTTTATCTATTTGCTTCCTATGCCTATAAATAGCCGTGAAATTTCATGAAATAGATTATTGCGGGAGCTTGTCAAGATAGCACGGGAACAGCAAAAGTTGCGGACAGATTTTGCGGGCAGTGTGAATAGGTGGCGGAAACAGTGTTGCAGCAATTTTTCTGCGAACAGAAAAGTTTACAAAAGAGACCGGACTGGTTTTGCAGACACCAAACCTGCGGCTACAATAAGAGAGCAGCGAGCAACATTTGCGAACAAAAAAAATTCTTGCGATCTGTTTCTTGATAGAGTAGATAGCAAGTTTGGCAGACAACCTTGCGATTTGTAACTCTTACGGACAATAGCTCCGAAGAAGTGCCAATTATATTTTGCATGTATTGGTGTGTGAAGTGATTGTAGTTAATGGTTGTGTTGTAACACGCATGTGTTGTGGTATGGAGTGGTAATTGAGAAATCACTTCCAACACTCCCGGCGGCCGGAGCGCCACCGCCGTCACCCCTTCCCCTCCCGGTCAAAAAAAAAGAAAAACAGCTCCGGCGATGGCCGGCGGCGGCAGACCGCCGGACCACCGCCGGAGGGAGCGTCCACCACCGGCGGGTTGGCCGGTGGTGGATCCACGGCCGGCCTGTGGCTGGCCGGCGGCGGAGGAGCCCCGTAAGGGTGCGGGTTCGTAACAGTGGAGGGAAGATGAAGTTCAGGAATTTATGTATATATATAATAATATATTATATATATATTATTATAATATTTATAATAAATATTATAATATTAATAAAGGGTTTGATTTTTTGAGGCAAACATAGGCTCCTAGGGAGAAAGGTTTGAACATGAAAAATGTTCCCCTTGTTGAGGGCTTGCTCCACAAAACTTTTGAGAATTTTTGGAGTTGATTAGATAATTTTAAAAGCCCAAATAAAAATTATTTGGTCAAATTAAATGCCCAAAACTCTTCGAAAAATTATGAACATTTTTCTAGGCTCGTTTTATACCCTTCCAAGGGTTGTATCAAAAGTTGGACTCATGGGGATAAGTTTTGATATTTTCCCAAATTATGGAAACCTAGGGTCGCGCTCGGAATTTATTACGCTCATTTTCCTCGAAAGTGAAAATTGGAGCGCGCGACCATCCTCTCTAATTTGAATAATAAATTCAAATTATCTTATCGATGAGAGTGGCTGAGGCAAGTGACCAAGCTCCGGGTGTTTTGAGGTTTCCTGAAACCGTCAAGCGCCTCGACTCTCGGGTGATTTGGGCACGCTCGGAAGATGAGAGTACGAGTGGTGAGTTATGAATTATTCTTGACGAATAATGAGGGTCTAACTCCTGATAAACCCCGATTTAATTAAGCCGTGATTAATAAGGCGCAACCAACTCATAATCAGATCTTAATAAAGGGTGTAACCCAAGGAAGCCTTATTTAAAACTGAGATGACACTGAATCTCTCCTGGATGGAGATGGAACTGAATCTCTCCTGAGAACGGAGATGGAACTGAAAATCTCTCCTGGATGGAGATGGAACTGAATCTCTCCTGGATGGAAATGAAACTGAATCTCTCCTGGATGGAGATGGAACTGAATCTCTCCTAAGAACGGAGATGGAACTGAAAATCTCTCCTGGATGGAGATGGAACTGAATCTCTCCTAGATGGAGATGGAACTGAATCTCTCCTGAGAACGGAGATTGAACTGAATGTGCCACCTGGATGGAAATGGAACTGAATCTCTCTTGAGAACGGAGATGGAACTGAAGCCTCCTAAATGGAGTGATTGGACTACTAACCATTTTCTTTATAATTATTCCAGTCTTACACTGGTCCAGTTGCTTTATTCTTTTCAGTTCAGTACTTTCAATTCAGTACTACTCCAGTTTCGTACTGGTCAAGCTTATTTCAGTACTTTCATTTCAGTACGACTCCAGTCACGTACTGCTCAAGCTTATTTCAGTACTTTCATTTCAGTACTACTCCAGTTTCGTACTGGTCAAGCTTATTTCAGTACTTTCATTTCAGTACTACTCCAGTCTCGTACTGGTCAAGCTTATTTCAGTACTTTCTATTTGGTACTACTCCAGCTGCGTACTGGTCAAGCTTATCCAGTCTCGTACTGGTCACATTTCATTTCAGCACTTCAAATAAGAAGCATAATCACCGCACTTATTCTCATTACAATTTACTATTATGATTTTGGGTCCTGCTCTGACGAGCAGTTATTGTTAGGGTTGAGCCTTAGTTGGGAATAACTGGAGTTGAAGTAGTCCTCCAGGTCTAGCCCCAAATAAAGCGCTCCCACGCTCCTTGTCGAAAGTAGAGTTGAGTGTCGACGCCCGAAGTTTATGTCTAGTAGGGCAGGCCGACGTAGACCCGATATTAAATTGTTTGGCTTTTGTTTGATTGATTGTAAATTGCTTGCGGTGAAATGGTGGCGGGTCGGTCCCTTCCATAGACCGTTCGTACCGGTGCGGGAAGGTTGACGGCTCAAGGCGACAGGGAGATGAGTACCACGGGTGACCGGCCGTTATATTCCCCGTCGGGTTTCCTCCGCTGGTTGGCCGAAATGTTTTACCGGATGTCGCTCATATCCAGGAGTACACATGGTTGTACGTCAGGGCCTGGGGTTGTGCGGTACTATCACCCCCAGAAGTGGCAGGACTGGCCACTGTCACCGACGGCCACATCGGTGAGGCCCGCGGGGCTCGCTATCCTGCTGGAACAGAAGCGGTCCAAACTATGTCGACATAGGGTTGTATGCGCGGCTTTGAATGCCTGCGGTGTGTGCACGGCTTTGAATGTCTACGATGTGTGCGCGGCTTTGAATGCCTGCGGTGTGTGTGCGGCTTTGAATGCATGCGGTGTGTGCGCGGCTTTGAATGCATGCGGTGTGTGCGCGACTTTGAATGCCTGCGATGTGTGCGTGGCTATGAATGACTGTGGTGTGTGCGCGGCTATGAATGCCTGCGGTGTGTGCGCGACTATGAATGCCTGCGGTGTGTGCGCTACTATGAATGCCTGCGATAGATTCAGGATGTGAAAACCTGATGTGCTGATGAGCTAGTGGAGCCTTATTATAACTGGTTATATTGCTGATGCTTTTCTTCCCAGTTATGTTATCATGCACTCTTTTATACTGCTCCTAGCTGTTCATATATGAAATGTTGTGTTAACCCTCTCTTGCTTCGGCTATTTAACATTGTTGGGGGGTGCGTGCCCGTCCCCAGGATGTGGATCCGGGGAGGAGATTTGTTTCCACTTAGCTCTGTGACTAACAGTTATTTAATTAACCATTCACAGGAGGTGGAGCACCGTAGTGGCCCGCTGCCGCAGGAGATTATGTCAGCAACTAGGTCTACCCGAGTAGATGCACCCCCGCCGTCCCCAGAGTTTAGAGATGTGAGTTCCACTGAGCAGCGTAGAGAGAGAGTATATGAGGATTATATGTAGCACATGTATAGCCCACGAGCTTATTTATGTACTTAGGCTTTGATGCGTAAGATCACGGTAGTGAACCGGTCGCACAAGTAATATAAAATGAGGCTTTCCCAAGTATCGATCTCTCAAGGAACACAGTAAGGTGGAGTTAATTTCGAGAAGGACTTGAGATTGAAGTCCTTAGGGTCGGCGGTAACGATGGAGGTTTTGATATTGTGGACAAAGAAAATAAAACACTATCAACTACTCATATGGAACGCCGATATGCGATGCTTCGCCAGGCGGGATGGAAGACTAGTCCGGCCGCTATGCACCGAATCGCTAGGCGGATGGGCGAGTAGGCTAGCGAATGAGGTGATTAGAACGGCGGAATGAGGGTCGAAAGCACCTCTTCGCTACGCACGCCACTAGCAATTGCTAGTGCGACAAGGACGGATGGTGGTGGATGGAATATGGCGCACCTCAAGCAAAAATACGAAATTACAAATCACAAAACATGATTTTATAAAAACGTTTTACAAATAAACACACATCATCTATACATAAAGTTTACAACAACAAATAAACAACAATAAAGAAAGAACAAGTCAAGAGATCGACCGAATCTGAAGTCTTGCTGAGGATTCACGGTTGGAATCGTCGGGTTGTCAATCCGCGTCCAAGCTCGGTCCTCAACTGCGTCCGGGGTAGAGAAGGGATGTTACCACCTTCCAATGGCCCGTCTTCTTCGTCTCACGATAGCGGACGAAAGTTGCAAGCTTCAGTTTGCTTGATGGCTATGACGTTGAAGCTTGAAATGAACCCTAGAGATGATGGAGGAGGCCGAGAGGAAGCTCCGACTTGGATTTGGCGGTGAAAGCTTGCCCGGAGCACCTCCCTAGGGTGGAAGATGAAGGGGAACGGCGAAAAAGGCGGAAAACGGCGGAGAAATATCGAGCTCCGGATTGTCCCCTCAATTAGGGCGAGACCTGCACTATTTATACAAAGCAGAAATGAACAATGCGCACGATCACAGGTGCACGACCAGTGGTCGTGTGCACTATGTCCGGTGATCGTGCGCACTGGCGTGGAAGATCAGGAAGAAGAACTGGGATAACGCGCACGAGTAGTGGCGCACGACCAGTGGTCGTGCGCACTAAGTCCAATGATCGTGCGATTACCCCAGACAGGACTCCAGAAAATAGGAATCAATGCACACGATCAGTGGCGCACGACCGGTGGTCGTGCGCAATATGTCCAGTGGTCGTGCGCTTACCCCAGGCTGATTCTAGAAAACGTAGAGTAGTGCGCACGATCAGGGGCGCACGACCAGTGTGTTGGAACACCCTATTACTACTTTGGGTCAGGATCACTATGTCTCTAGGAACCTTTGCTTGACCTCCTGTATAGCTTAAAAGGTCAATTAGAATTGAGTCTAAGAGTTAGAAGTCTAGGTTTGGAAGCTGCCCTGAAGACCAAGTTTTTCTGTCTAGAGACTAAGTCTGATCGTCGAGCTCAGCACGACGATTCGTCGAACTCCGGTCGACGATCGTCTAACTCAACTTCGACAGATCGTCGAACTCCATTCGACGATCGCTGAGCTCAACTTCATAATATCATCGAACTCCATTCGACGATCGGTGAGCTCAGTTCGACGATTTTGACTCTGCTTTGGAACTTTATCTCTGAGCTCAGTTCGACGATCTTTGAGCTCAGATCGACGATTATTTTGATGCTTAAGATTTCCAGATCGCTGAGCTCAGCTCGACGATAGCAGAGCTCAGTTCGACGATTTCAGATAACTTCCAGAATTCAAATTCAAATCAGTTAGGAGTTATTCTGCAATTAATTCAGAGATTTGCTAGCCGTTTTCATTCAATTCTGGAGCAAGTTTCAAGGGACTTTTCAAGGAATAATTCTGTGGACTTTCCTCAAAAAGAGATTATGCAATTAAGGATGCAATCAATACAGTCCAACGGCTATCCTTGACAGAGAATAATATTCTATTCAGGACCAGAGAATAAAAGACAGAATGTTTTTGAATCTACAAGAACAAGAAGAATAGAACACACAATATACAGAGAGAGAATACAGATTACAGAGACTCACTCAAAAAATCTTCTGTCAAAAAGAATTCTGAAGAACACTCATCAAAGAGATCAAGCTTTCAAAAATCTTCAGATCTCTTCAGCTTTCAAAGTGTTCAAGGCCAACATCATTTCAAGACTCCAGACACTCAACATTTCAGCCATTGCTGAAACCATCTATTGCTGGAGTTCTATCTTTGAAGGCCTATCACCCTCAGCAAAGCTTTTCTTCCTGAAGATCTCAAGGACTCAGGGGGAGCTTTGACATCAATCCACATAGTCTTATCAGTTGTTTGAGAAAGAGAAGACTGCCATCAATCTCTCACCCCCACTCTGTAAAGGGTTTTTCAAACTCCCTTCAAAAGTTTGAGCCTGGTTTTTGAGCACCTTGTCAAAAGCTCATTGGTGGCAAGACACCTGATCAAAAAATCTGCTTTGGTTTTTGAGCACCTTATCAAAAGCTCATTGGTGCCCAGGACACCTGATCAACTCATCCTGTAGTGGATTCCTACCTAGGGTGGTAGAAGAGTGGATGTACCCAAGTTTGGGGAACCACTATATTCCCTTATGTCATCTGGTTTTGGCTTGCTTTCTTTTTGTTTCTGGCCTTGATTTTTCTGTGCTTAGTTTTTGCATAGCTTAGTACTGTGATTAGATTTATTTCTACTTCCCTGCTCACACATATTACAACAATTGTTGTAAAAGTTTGTAAAAGTTTTTAAAGCACCATATACTCTATTCACCCCTCCTCTAGAGTATATCAGATCTAGTTGCACTTTCAATTGGTATCAGAGGCAGGTTGGTTAAACATACCATACCTGATTGGTTGTACAGGCTAACACCTGAACCCAAAGATCCCAAACTAGATCTGTGTTTCCTTGGTATTCTATTATTAGATTTTGTTTGCACAAATCATGGCCCAAAACAAAGATTATGCTAGCACCAGACCTCCAGTGTGCAATCTTTCCAAGTTTGCACTTTGGAAGGCAAGGATTAGACTTTACATGAATTCTATTGACGAAGATATATTTAATTCTGTTTTGACAGTGTGTCCAAGACCCCCAGAGAATACAAGTACAGATGCTGTTCCACCTCCATCAGGAACAGATGCTGACATCAAAAAATGGAAAGTAGCTGATGCCAAGGCTATGAACATACTAGCCCAGACAATGTCAGATGACATATTTCAAAAGGTAGCTGAATGTAATTCAGCCAAGGAAATTTGGGACAAGCTCTTAGAAATAGTCTCAGGCTCAGCTGATGAAAGGAAGGACAGAAGATCCCATCTCATCTCTCAATATGAGAACTTCAAGAAGGGAGAGACTGAGTCAGTGGGAGACATGTATAACAGACTAAGTCTAATTGTCAGTGAACTAAGGACATTGGACAAGGAGATCTCTCTGACAGAACTTAATGACAAGATCCTAATGTGCTTCCCCAGCACTTGGGATTCAAGAATCTGGCCAATTAAGGATGTCAGAAGTCTGAATGAGATCACCACTGAAGCCTTGTTGGGTAAGCTCAAATCTTATGAGCTACTCATCAAGAACAGAGAGGAAGAACAGAAGGCTGCTTCACCAGCCACAAGGAAAGAAAAGACCATAGCATTCAAGGCAACTGAGGATCTGCCTGAAGATAAAGCTACAGGCAATGATGAACTACTCAGCTTGTTGGCCAAAAGATTCTACAAGATGGCCAGAAAGGACTTCAGAAGAAGATCATACAAGGAGCAGGACAAGCCAAGGTATGACAAGTCCATTAGCAACAATAAAGACATTATCTGCTTTGGTTGCAGGAAACCAGGGCACATAGTTCCTGACTGTCCAGAGAACAAGACCAAGGACAGAAGGGACAGGAAAGAAAGAAGGAAGGAGAAAGACTCCAAAAGAAATGGCAATAGCAAACCTTCTTCAAGCAAAAAAAAGCATACAAGAAAAGGGTTTATTGCTGAATCCTGGAGTGAGACAGAAGAGGAGTCAGAAGCCTCTTCCAGCTCTAGTGATGATGAGGATGATGCAGAAGAAAAGGAGTTCTGCATGATGGCAATCAATGCCTCACAACACAATTCAGAGGAAGAGGAGTCAGAGTCAGACTCAGAGACTCAACCTGAAGAAGATCAGGTAATTAGCTCTTTTGATTTTAGTTCAGAAGATTTTAAATCTGAATTTAAAGCACTGTGCTTAGGCCTGCTAAAGTCTGAAAAAGAGATTATCTCTCTCAGAAATCAATTATCTGAACACAATGTTTTAAAGTCAGAAAACCTCAAACTCTCTCAGGAGTTGGAGAACTGTAGGGAACAGATAACTACACTGAAAAGTGAGCTCTCTGAGGCCAAGAAGCTTGAATAATCCCTTAATGGGAGAAGCATCAAGCTGATGGACATCACAAGCACAGTGAACTCTAGATTTAACAGTACACTGGGCTTGGGTGCTTCATCCAGCCAACCTATAGTCCTAACTACTCCCATCAAGTTTATTTCTGACAAGGGAAAGGGAGTTGTAGAGGTTGCCAGGAAAAATTCTGATCTGCCACAGAAAACTAAGTCCCAGCAGAAATCGTCAAACGGAGATCGACGATCGTCGAATGAAGATCGACGATCGCCGAATGCAGCTCGACGATCTCAGCCAAAATCGTCGAACGCTGATCGACGATCTCAGCCAAAGTCGTCGAACGCAGGTCGACGATCTCATATACCTGACCTCACCCATAGTCGACCGTCGAACGGAGCTCGACGATCTGACCCAAGATCGTCGAACGCAGCTCCAAGATCGTCGAACAGAGGTCAGAGCTCTGGAAACTTGTTTAAAGGCAAATCAAAATTGAATCCTAAGGGTTCTTCATCCCAAACCTTTAACCCTTATACTGAATGGATTTTACCTCCAAGGAGATATCATCCTGAAGGATATAAGAGTCAACCTGGGATGTCTTTCATTTCTGAATTTAAAGGCTATCAACCTAGGCCCAAGGTAAACTGGGTCAAAACAAGTAAATTGTCTTATGTGCAGGTGAAGACCTATCCAACATCTAACCAGCAGTGGTACTTGGATAGTGGGTGCTCTAAGCACATGACAGAGAATAAGGACAACCTCACTTCCTTTACAGCCAAGCTTGGACCCAAAGTTATCTTTGGTGATTCCAACTTTGGACAAACTAAAGGATATGGTGCAGTCCAGATTGGTTCAGTAACCTTCAAGAAGGTAGCTTATGTGGAAGGACTGAAGCACAACCTAATTAGCATCAGTCAGCTGTGTGATGAAGGCTACCAGGTGACCTTCAGCAAAACCTTATGCAAAATCAAGTCAGAGGACAACACAACAGTGTTGACAGGTAAAAGAAAAGGTAACATCTATCTAGTAGACTTTCTTTCAACTAATGTAGATATCTGCTTGTTTAATTCAGTCTGTAGACCAAATATTTTATGGCATAAGAGACTAGGACACCTAAACCTTAGAACTATTATTAGGCTATCCAAGGACAACCTTGTTAGAGGACTACCTTCTGGCCCCTACAAGAAGGAAGGACTCTGCAGGGCTTGTCAATTAGGCAAGCAAACTAAAAACAGTTTTAAGTCACTTAATAAGAGTGATTCACCCAGGATATTGTATATGTTACACATGGATCTGTTTGGACCCATCACAGTACAAAGCCTAGGAGGGAAATCCTACACTTTATTAATTGTAGATGACTTCTCTAGATTCACTTGGGTGTTCTTTCTAAGGAAGAAGTCTGATAACTTTAAGTGTCTGACAGAGTTTCTCAAATGTATACAGATTGAGTTCAATACTCACATTGCCCTGATCAGAAGTGATCATGGGACAGAGTTTGATTCTCTTCTTATGCTAGAGTTCTGTCAGAGTGAAGGGATCAGGCATACTTTCTCAGCTCCTAGAACTCCTCAACAAAATGGGGTAGCTGAAAGGAAAAATAGAACCCTTATTGAATCTGCCACTACATTGTTGTCAGATGCTCATCTACCTCTATCCTTTTGGGCAGAGGCAGTGAACACCTCCAACTATGTGCTGAACAGAAGTCTGATACATAAACTATAGGGAAAGACTCCCTATGAATTACTCAAAGGGAAGAAACCTAAAGTTGACTATTTTAGAATTTTTGGTTGTATTTGCTATATTCACAATAATGACAAGAAATATTTAGCAAAATTTCAAGCCAAAGCTGATGAATGAGTGTTTCTGGGATACTCCATGATCAGCAAGGCCTATAGGGTCTATAATAAATCATCTTTGAAAATTGAGGAATCTGTTCATATTTCATTTGATGAAACTAACATGTCTTTTAAGGAGAAGATTTCTTCTACCATAGAACCTTTGCAGGAACATTCTCTAGTTGAAGACTTGAACAGGTTACAGGTTACTCAAGAGGATGAAAGCAGTGAAGATGAAGGGAATGCTCAACACATTGAAGCACAACCTGAGGAGCCAGTTGTTGTACCACAAGAGGAAACAACAACACAGGTTGGTGAACAATCAACACCCCCTGTTGATTTAGTAACATCAAGAGACCATCCAATTTCCCAAATAATTGGAGAAATCTCAGCTGGTGTGCAAACCAGAAATCAGGTCAACCAAAACCTGTTGCACACCTGCTTCCTATCTCAAATTGAACCTCAGTCCATTCAAGATGCAGAGCAAGATCCACACTGGATCATTGCAATGCAAGAGGAGTTGCATCAATTTGAGAGGAACAAAGTATGGGAACTAGTGTCAAAGCCTAAGGATCATTCCATTGTTGGAACAAAATGGGTATTCAGAAACAAACTGGATGATCAAGGAGTAATTATAAGGAACAAGGCAAGGCTAGTTGCCCAGGGATACTCTCAAGAAGAAGGAATCGACTACGACTAGACTTTTGCACCTGTTGCAAGATTAGAAGCCATCAGGATTTTTCTAGCTTATGCAGCTCACAAAGGCTTCAGAGTATATCAGATGGATGTCAAAAGTGCTTTCTTAAATGGAGACATCAAAGAGGAAGTTTATGTCAAACAACCTCCAGGTTTTATCTCTCCAACTTATCCTGATTATGTTTTTAGATTAAATAAAGCATTATATGGTCTCAAGCAAGCTCCTAGAGCATGGTATGAGACCTTAGCATGCTTTCTCTTGGAAAATGGTTTTATAAGGGGTAGAGTAGACCAAACTCCTTTTATTAGAACCCATAAGTCCCATACCCTACTAGTACAAATTTATGTAGACGATATCATTTTTGGTTCTACTGACTCCAAATTGTGTAGAAGGTTTTCTAACCTAATGCATTCTAAATTTGAGATGAGTAGCATGGGTGAGCTATCCTTCTTCCTAGGATTGCAAGTCAAACAACATGCTGAAGGCATCTTCATTTCTCAAACCAAATATGCAAATGAACTGGTTAAGAAATTTGGTATGTCTGAGGCATCTTGTATGAAAACACCCATGCCTACCAATGTTGTATTAGATGCTGATGAACATGGGAAACTTGTTGATCAGACAACATATAGAGTAATGATTGGCTCTTTACTGTATCTTACAGCTAGTAGACCAGATATAATGTTTGCTACATGCATATGTGCTAGGTTCCAAGTAAGCCCTAGAGAGTCACACCTCACTCTAGTAAAGAGGATTCTCAGGTATGTTAAGAGTTGTCCAAATCTAGGTCTCTGGTATCCAAAAGATTCAGCATTTGATTTAACTGGATTCTCAGATGCTGATTATGCTGGATGCAGAATTGACAGGAAAAGCACCAGTGTAACTTGTCAGTTCCTTGGTGACAGACTTGTCTCTTGGTTTTGTAAGAAACAAACATCTGTGTCAACTTCAACTGCTGAAGCTGAATATATGGCTGCAGGCAGTTGTTGCTCACAAATATTGTGGATTCAAAACCAACTCCTAGACTATGGTTACAACTTAGAGAAGTCTAAAATCTTTTGTGATAACACAAGTGCTATTTCCATAGCCCAAAATCCAGTCCTCCATAGTAGGACAAAACACATAGAGATTAGGCATCATTTCTTAAGGGATAATGTTGAAAAGAATAAAATTGAATTACAATATATCCCAACTGATTTGCAAAGGGGAGATATTTTCACCAAGCCTTTGGATGAAAAGAAACACACCTTCTTCCTAAATCAGTTAGGAATGTTACATGGAGGAAGTCTTAAATAATATCCAAGATTTTGAAAGCTCAAAATTGACCAAGACTAGGCAAAAATTCTGATTTTTCTTAGTGTCTAGAATTTTTCTGATCTCTGAACTGCGCTCGACGATTTCCCCTAAGATCGTCGAACGGAGATCGACGATCTCCAAAATCGTCGAACTGAGTTCAGCGCCTCTCAAATAGTATGAACTATCTCTTCCGGTCAACGATCGTCGAACGGTGATCGACGATTTAGTTCTCTGAACGATCGTCGAACGGAGCTCGACGTTCTCCAAGATCGTCGAACGGAGATCGACGATGTTGAAGACTCTTCAGATTCCTTTAGAAGCCCCGATCGTCGAACTGAGTTCAACGATCTTTCCAATTCTGCGTCGAACCCTAATATAAAACTCATTTTTCGCTGTCGTTCTCTCTTGCGCTTTTGATTTCTCTGCAGGATTTTCTTTCCCTCCAAATAGTTCTACGCTTGATCGTTTTGTTTGTTGAGTTTTTGCAGGTACAATGGCTGTGTCAGTTGCAGTTCTTGCCGCAATGAAGTTCGATGCTGGGTTCGACATTGATCTGGAATCCTTCAACACTACTGATCAGATTTTCCAAGACATACTGGGTTTGTTCAAAGACCAGAATCTGTCTGCCCTCATGACCACTAGAATCAAGCTAGCTTCAGATGAGATCAAAGAATGGGTTTACACTGCTTATAATCAAGACAACAACACAATAGTCGGGTCTATTGCTGGAAATCAGGTACCCTTGACCCCCACAGTTTTAACAGAGGTTTTTGGACTGAGAAATGGAGAAGATACTGCTGAGTTGTCAGGAGAAGAGTTTTCTGAACTACTTGCCAGGATGGGTCATCCAGAGGGAAACCCTAGCAAGTTATTCAAAAGGAATCTGTCTGTTGAATACAGGTTCCTGGCAGATGTAGTAGGGAAAGTGCTGCTGGCAAAGCACTCTGCTCATGACACTATATCCAGACATCAGCTCTGCCTCATGGGAGCTCTGGTGGATAAGAAAAGTTTGAACTGGAGAGAGGTGTTCTTTGACCTCATCAAGAAGAAAATAAACAAGGGTTTTGTTAATTTTGGAAGAATTCTTGGAATTTTCCTGCAGACTAGGTGCCCTGCCTTGCTGGTCTCCTCTGGAGTTCACATAAATGCCTCCAAGAGACTAACCTGTGCCCTCTTTGGCAAGTGGGACAGGCAAATAAGCAAGCCTGGCAGGCCCTCCTCAAGTGCTCCTTCAGGCACAAGGACTCAAAGAGTCACTCTCCCACAGGTCACTGCTCCTGCAGAAGACCTGGCTGCTGCTGTTGCTGCCTCTTCTCCTCCTCCAATTCCAACCCTTCCCCTACCATCCACCATTCCAGCTCCATCCCCCATTACCATATCCAGCCCATCTCCAACATCAACTCCAACTCCAGCACCCATTCTACCTCCACCAGATGACCAATTCCACCCTCTGTTCTCATACCCTCCACCAGATATCACATCATCACCATCCATTCCATCCTTCACCCTCCTGGATGATTCCTATATGGATGATTCCCCATCCTCTCCTCCTGAGTTACCCTCCTCCTCCACTTCATTCCAAGATCTCCTACACCATATCATAGACCAACCTACTTTCACCCCATCCATATCCATTCCCCTGTCCTCCATATCCACCATCCCAACACCTCAGCCATCCATACCAACACTCTCCAGCCCTCCACTTCCAGAATCTTCAGCCCCTCCTATTCCATCTACCTCTGCTCCAGCAGTTGAGCAAGTAGACCTCTCAGCCCTAGCTGACAGGTTGTATGAGCTAATTGCCCTCAGGCTCTCTCTACTCTTGGAGACCTCCTTGGCTCCTCTACACCTGTCAGTGGCAACCCTCTCTGCCAGGCTTTCCTCTCTCCTTCCTCAGGCAGCCTCTCTAGCAGTGTGCCTTGATCCAGATGTATCTGCATCTAGGTAGGGGGAGATGTCATATGAAACAAGCTTTCATGTTGTTGCTACTGCTGTTTCTGCTCCTGCTGCTGATGATACTGCTACTGCTGCTGATGTTTTTGTGTCTGCTGCTCCTTCTGCTCCTGTTGCTGTACCTCCTACTCCAGTTCTGGCAATAGACCTAAGGTCTTTGCTCTCAGCTTTTGATACTGCCTTTTTCAGCTGTCTGCCAGAGAGTAATGCTGTCCAGCCCACAGAAGACTTATCCAAGGCACTGGTGCCTTTCTCTTGCTGTGACCCCAGCATTATCTCCTCTTTTGTACACTCAGTGATTGCTGCTACTGAAGATGCTGCTGCTGCTGAGATTGTTCATATTGCTGCTGAGGTTCCAACTGATTCTGCTGAGCAAATATCCAAGGATTTTCCTATGTCAGAGGCCACTGAAATTGAGCCTGCTGCTGATTTTGATGATGTTACTGCTGTTATCAATGAAGTTGTTGCTGCTATCCCCTCTCCAGCTTTTGTGGCTGTGAGTGTATCTGCTGATGTTGAGAGTGAATCTGTTGTTTCTGCTGTAAGTGAGACTGTTACTGCTGCTGTCACCAGTCCAGTATCTGCTGCTGCTGCTGTGTTTGCTTCTGTTGCACCCTCTCCATCTGCTACTCCATCTGCTGCTCCATCTGCTGCCTCATCTGCTGTTGTTCAACTGAAGAAAGACTTGATGAAGAAAATTGATGCTATATATGATGACCAGAGTTCTGAATCTGATGAATTTAAAACAGACTCTGATGATTCATCTGCTACTATTGCAAGGAAAAGGAAGGCAAGGAGCAAGGCAATGAAAAGGGTTCCTCCTGCAAAAGTCAAGGATAATAATGACATTCCTTATTATATTCTTCATAATTGCCCTATCTCTGGACATTGGATGCAATATTCTAAAAACCAGCTGAAGGCCATGAAGAAAAAGAGAAAATTTGAGAAGGGCTCTTCCAAATTCCAGCACCCTCATCCTCCTCCACCACCTCCTCCTGATGCAGGTGCAGGTGGAAGCTCTGCAAGTCAAGCCCCAGCTAGAAGCCGGGCTCCCTATCAACCCCATGCCAGATCCTACCAAAGGGAAGGCCAATCTAGGGGTTCATATTCTAGGAGAGGAGGATACAGGGGTAATCAGAGAGATATTCAAGTTTATTCCAAAGGGTACTCCAGGCAGCACCCATATTCTAGGGGAGGACATAGTCCTGCTGATACTACTTCTGGTCCTTTCCCCTACAAGCTAAACGAGACAGTGTCTGCCAGGCCTCCTCAAGACAATTCTTCCAACAGGTATGAGCCACCTGTACCATTTGAGGACCCTGAAAAGAATCCAGCTGCTTGGACTGCCAGGATGAAGGAATTGGCTGCACTGTATCAGATTAAGAAGGCCAAAGAACAAGGATTAGATTCTTCCAACATTTCTACAATGTCAGAACAAAGACAGAAAGAATTAGACAGATATGGCTCCAGTAAATTCTTTGATGCTGACAGATACATGGAGTTGCATCCTGCTGCTGTGGTTCCCAGGCCTACAAAGCAAACCTATTTGGGTGCAGCAGATGACACCAGGTCCAACAAAGAAGCCCTAAACCCTAACAGAGAAATCAAAATGGTTAAAGGCAAAGAGAAGAAATGACTTTGTAAGGTGACAGTTTCTGAATTTCTGATTATCTGGATGACATATATATATCTGTGATGTTTCTGCAATGTTTAGCTGTTGTTTTCATGTTTTACTGATTGTATGTTATTATTTGAATTTTCCAAAGTCTGTAAATAGTAATCCTAACCCAAATAGGGGGAGATTGTTGGAACACCCTATTACTACTTTAGGTCAGGATCACTATGTCTCTAGGAACCTTTGCTTGACCTCCTGTATAGCTTAAAAGGTCAATTAGAATTGAGTCTAAGAGTTAGAAGTCTAGGTTTGGAAGCTGCCCTGAAGACCAAGTTTTTCTGTCTAGAGACTAAGTCTGATCGTCGAGCTCAGCACGATGATTCGTCGAACTCCGGTCGACGATCGTCTAACTCAACTTCGATAGATCGTCGAACTCCATTCGACGATCGCTGAGCTCAACTTCATAATATCGTCGAACTCCATTCGACGATCGGTGAGCTCAGTTCGACGATTTTGACTCTGCTTTGGAACTTTATCTCTGAGCTCAGTTCGACGATCTTTGAGCTCAGATCGACGATTATTTTGATGCTTAAGATTTCCAGATCGCTGAGCTCAGCTCGACGATAGCAGAGCTCAGTTCGACGATTTCAGATAACTTCCAGAATTCAAATTCAAATCAGTTAGGAGTTATTCTGCAATTAATTCAGAGATTTGCTAGCCGTTTTCATTCAATTCTGGAGCAAGTTTCAAGGGACTTTTCAAGGAATAATTATGTGGACTTTCCTCAAAAAGAGATTATGCAATTAAGGATGCAATCAATACAGTCCAACGGCTATCCTTGACAGAGAATAATATTCTATTCAGGACCAGAGAATAAAAGACAGAATGTTTTTGAATCTACAAGAATAAGAAGAATATAACACACAATATACAGAGAGAGAATACAGATTACAGAGACTCACTCAAAAAATCTTCTGTCAAAAAGAATTCTGAAGAACACTCATCAAAGAGATCAAGCTTTCAAAAATCTTCAGATCTCTTCAGCTTTCAAAGTGTTCAAGGCCAACATCATTTCAAGACTCCAGACACTCAACATTTCAGTCATTGCTGAAACCATCTATTACTGGAGTTCTATCTTTGAAGGCCTATCACCCTCAGCAAAGCTTTTCTTCCTGAAGATCTCAAGGACTCAGGGGTAGCTTTGACATCAATCCACATAGTCTTCTCAGTTGTTTGAGAAAGAGAAGACTGCCATCAATCTCTCACCCCCACTCTGTAAAGGGTTTTTCAAACTCCCTTCAAAAGTTTGAGCCTGGTTTTTGAGCACCTTGTCAAAAGCTCATTGGTGGCAAGACACCTGATCAAAAAATCTGCTTTGGTTTTTGAGCACCTTATCAAAAGCTCATTGGTGCCCAGGACACCTGATCAACTCATCCTGTAGTGGATTCCTACCTAGGGTGGTAGAAGAGTGGATGTACCCAAGTTTGGGGAACCACTATATTCCCTTGTGTCATCTGGTTTTGGCTTGCTTTCTTTTTGTTTTTGGCCTTTATTTTTCTGTGCTTAGTTTTTGCATAGCTTAGTACTGTGATTAGATTTATTTCTACTTCCCTGCTCACACATATTACAACAATTGTTGTAAAAGTTTGTAAAAGTTTTTAAAGCGCCATATACTCTATTCACCCCCCCCCCCCCCCCTCTAGAGTATATCAGATCTAGTTGCACTTTCACAGTGGTCGTGCGCATTAGATCCCATGATCGTGCGTAGTATTCCTGTTTCACAACCATCCCGAAACACGCACACGACCCCTGTACCGAAAGGAAAAACCAATCACTGATATGTGCAGACATTCCAGGCAATAACAAAAAGGAGAACAGACTATAAAAATAACAAAATACACAACCACGTGCATAAATGTGCACTTACTATGCAAATAAAGATAAGATGAAATATGAACGATTTAGAACTAAAAGTAAAGTGCAAGCGACGAAAAACAAGCCCAGATGAGTCCGAAAATAGGTATATAAAATGGACTCATCACACCCCCAGACTTAACTGTTTGCGCGTCCCGAGCAAACAAAATCTAAGCAG
Source organism: Platanthera guangdongensis (assembly GCA_039583875.1). Classification (NCBI taxonomy): domain Eukaryota; kingdom Viridiplantae; phylum Streptophyta; class Magnoliopsida; order Asparagales; family Orchidaceae; genus Platanthera; species Platanthera guangdongensis. The sequence goes on along the minus strand of CM077160.1, from coordinate 14,082,688 downwards.
ATAGGAAAAATTATTACCTAACAAAGAAATTGAAAAACAAAGTACCATGCGAAGTCGCATGCTCACGTGCGTAAAAATACAATAGAGAAAATTTCTAAGTATGCAGAATAGTTTATATTTTTCACAATACGTATCAAAATTTTATTACTACTCAATAATAGAATCACGGTGAATCATCCAGTAACGCGTAGGGAGAAAGTAGACTAATCGCTAGGCGAGCATTGCCAAAGATCGGGGCTCGGGATAACCTCCAAAGGAATCAACCAATGTCGGTGACCATATGCTTGCCCTTTCGCATTCTCTCCACGACACTGGTTTGGTTCACACACGAATCAGTAGGACTTTAGGTGAAGAGATGAGGCTTGGGTTTCGGTGAGGTAAACAATGATAAATAAGAATGGCTATGCACCTAACCCAAATGAGCTAGTAAAAAATGAATCCCTCTACTAAGCAAAATAAAAGCGGGTACAGTGGTACACCACACCCCCAAACTTAACTTTTAACATATGTGTGTGTGCACCGCCTACTCCAAATATAATAACATTTCCAAAAAGATTTTCAATTTACACTTTTCTTTACAAATATTTTTCTTTCTTTTTTTTCATTTTATTTTCACAATTCAGCAGATATAAACTTGGGAGCACGTCCACATATTCACATGTAACAGCACCACATCAACACCCCAACATGAAAAATGTAAAACTCTAAAGCTCAACTTGGGTGTGCGACTAGGATTGGCTATGAGGATTTGGTGAAATCATGGTGGAGCTGAATCAAAGGGAGGGGTAGGCACAACGGGTCTAGCGAGGATAAGATGTTATGAATGGTACAAAGCTCAACCGGGCAAAATTGATGGCCTACATCACGCTCATGCATGACTAACCTATACCCATGCTTCAAGAATAGCTTGGGGCAAGTTCTTAGCCAACGAGAAAGACTACCCATCCTCCTTACTCGAACAATATGAACCTAACGGCCGTCTACACACATCCCTAAGCTACCGTAGGATTCACACCAGATTCACCAATTTTTGAGTAGAAGAAAAAGTATTTACGCAATTAGAAAAACATAAAACTAAAAGCATACAGAAAAATTAAATCTACTCTAATTTCTACACGAGACGAGAGCAGTTGACTAGAAACACAACAAGGCCAACATTTTACTCCGTCTCACAATCATATGTCAGCACGATAATTTTCCCAAATCATACAAAAGAAACGAGTTTAACTCGCAGCACGCAAAAAGCTAAGCATGCGCTCATGTGGGTGTAGTGGTGTGTGATGCAATGAACTAAGCAAAATAAAACAATAAAGGCTTCTAGTATGCACAAGAAATGTGTGCGTGCAAAAGGTAACAAATCTCTCCCCCAGACTTAAACTAAACTACACAGCAGATGATATAGAAATTAAAATCATAAAGAGCTAAGGGAAGAGGTTACCCAATCCTCAACCAGTGAGCATACTAGAAGACGCGTGGAAACCTGAAGCAGGCCCGCCATACGAAGAATCACAACCCCGCTAATGCGATTTGCTATGAATACCTGCAGGGGTGAGCTCCGCAAAAACAAAAGAAAAATATACAAAAAGAAATGCTAAAACTAAAATAGACATGAAAAATAAAAATGCAGAAAATATAAGATAACTATTGGGGTTATTGTCATCCCAGCACGACTTATTAAATTCGAAACAGTTCTAGCTAATGGGCCTATGAAATAAAAAGTGCACAGGTAACTGGCCTAATATTCGTTTCGGTAACGGGTACCGATACGGTGATAGAGCAGTTACCCCTCTGCCTAAATAATCATATCTGCTCCTCGCAGGCAGAGGAAATAGGAAATAGGATGAGGAGGAGGTCTGGTCCTCACTCATCATATCACAAAAAGTATCCTCGCCTAGCAAGGTATCGTCAACCACAGGTGTGCAGGGTGTGATGGCAACGGCAAGAACACCAGGCTCATCATCATCCCAGCATACCCGTGGAGACTCAGCCAGCACAGGCTCAGATAAACAAGGGGGATCAAGAAATAAAGGAGAAGTAGAACTAAAATAATCAGAAAATGGGAGAGTGATCCCGGTGTCACTCTCAGCAGGATCCAAGCAGAGATCACTGTCGGTATCATACGAGTCATACCGAGGGGAATCCGAGAACTCGAGGTCCGCGGTGGTAAGAGGAATAGCCTCATCCAATAAGGAGGTGCAAACCTCCGCATCGAAAAGGGCATATTCCTCATCCCACCGGGGTGCGTAAAAGTGTTTCGAAGATCCACCTTCTCCATCGGAGATAGAGCAATCATCATCCCACTTCGGCGCAACCTCGGGCACCGAATCATCCACAAATACGGCATCATCAACCGACTCACACAAAAATGGAGTAGCACAATCCGACAAAAATTGTGGAGGGGCAACGCTGCTCTCGAAATCAATCATAAAATGAGCATGCCCCATTGCAAAATCATTCGCTGACGCCACCCCGTCGACGACCAGAACAATATCATCGTCTCATACAGGAGCGTCCATGAGTTCCTGCTCCTCTTTTTGTTGGCTAACACCAGAGTAATTGTCAACACTCAAGGGAAGCTCGTAAAAAGGGATCGAGGGACCCATGAAAGAGTTGTATGCGGCTAGAGATTCTTCGGTAATCTCAACGGGTAGAGAACGAGCAAAGTGCGTTATGTCAGTGTATGGGCCAGGCAACACCCTGGTAGGCTTGTCCACAACAGTCTTCCGCAAACGGGAGGTTGTTGTGCACACGCCCTCAGAGGGAGAACGCTTGCACAAACGAGGGCAATCCTTCAACATGTGGCCCACACCTTGACATAACAAACACTGAATGTAATGCTCGGCATTCATAACAGCAATGACATCGATGGATCGGCACAAAGTGTCAAGTAGATGGCACTCAGCATCAGGATCCATCGCGAACAAAAATAATTGTTGAAAAAGTGCTACACAGCTAAAATAAAAATAGCACGGATCTGTTATCTAAATCAAAAATCAGAAAAGGGCAAAAAGAAATAAGCAAAATAAAAATTCTAATAACCAAAGCAAATAAGAAAAAAAATGATATGCACAAATGGAAAAGGGCTTCAATCTATTATCTCCCTCTCCAAAAACTCACACGACTGTATTTCCCAGCAACGACGCCAAAAACTTGATGCGTAAGATCACGGCAGTGAACCGGTCGCACAAGTAATATAAAATGGGGCTTTCCCAAGTATCGATCTCTCAAGGAACACAGTAAGGTGGAGTTAATTTCGAGGAGGACTTGAGATTGAAGTCCTTAGGGTCGGCGGTAACGATGGAGGTTTTGATATTGGGGACAAAGAAAATAAAACACTATCAACTACTCCTATGCAACTCCGCTATGCGATGCTTCGCCAGGCGGGATGGAAGACTAGTCGGGTCGCTATGCACCGAATCGCTAGGCGGATGGGCGAGTAGGCTAGCAGATGAGGTGATTAGAACGGCGGAATGAGGGTCGAAAGCACCTCTTCGCTACGCACGCCACTAGCAATTGCTAGTGCGGCAAGGACGGATGGTGGTGGATGGAATATGGCGCACCTCAAGCAAAAATACGAAATTACAAATCACAAAGACATGATTTTATAAAAACGTTTTACAAATAAACACACATCATCTATACATAAGGTTTACAACAACACATAAACAACAATAAAGGAAGAACAAGTCAAGAGATCGACCGAATCCGAAGTCTTGCTGAGGATTCACGGTTGGAATCGTCGGGTTGTCAATCCGCGTCCAAGCTCGATCCTCAACTGCGTCCGGGGTAGAGAAGGGTTGTCACCACCTTCCAATGGCCCGTCTTCTTCGTCTCACGATAGCAGACGAAAGTTTCAAGCTTCCCTTTGCTTGATGGCTATGGCGTTGAAGCTTGAAATGAACCCAAGAGATGATGGAGGAGGCCGAGAGGAAGCTCCGGCTTGGATTTGGTGGTGAAAGCTTGCCCGGAGCACCTCCCTAGGGTGGAAGATGAAGGGGAACGACGGAAAAGGCAGAAAACGGCGGAGAAATGTCGAGCTCCGGATCGTCCCCTCAATTAGGGCGAGACCTGCACTATTTATACAAAGCAGAAATGAACAATGCGCATGATCACAGGCGCACGACCAGTGGTCGTGCACACTATGTCCGGTGATCGTGCGCACTGGCGTGGAAGATCAGGAAGAAGAACTGGGATAACGCGCACGACCAGTGGCGCACGACCAGTGGCCGTGCGCACTAAGTCCAATGATCGTGCGATTACCCCAGACAGGACTCCAGAAAATAGGAATCAATGCACACGATCAGTGGTCGTGCGCAATATGTCCAGTGGTCATGCACTTACCACAGGCTGATTCTAGAAAACGTAGAGTAGTGCGCACGATCAGGGGCGCACGACCAGTGGTCGTGCGTATTAGATCCCATGATCGTGCGCAGTATTCATGTTTCACAACCATCCCGAAACACGCACACGACCCCTGTACCGAAAGGAAAAACCAATTACTGATATGTGCAGACATTCCAGGCAATAACAAAAAGGAGAACAGACTATAAAAATAACAAAATACACAACCACGGACATAAATGTGCACTTACTATGGAAATAAAGATAAGATGAAATATGAATGATTTAGAACTAAAAGTGAAGTGCAAGCGACGGAAAACAAGCCCAGATGAGTCCGAAAATATGTATATAAAATGGACTCATCAGGCTTCGGCCCTAGAACCTCTGTATCCATGTGATTCTTTATATAAATCTGCAAAGATTTCCTGTTAATGCTTCTGCTATATTCTGATGGGTTGTGAATGTTATGATTCGAGCCGACCAAGACGATCATCTAGTGCTTAGATAGGGTGGATCATTTCCCCTAAGAGCACTGGGTGGACGTCTTGGCCCAAGTAGTACCCCTCCAGCCGACCCGGGCAAAGGTTGGGGAGGGGGGTGCTACAAACGGATCAGAGCTATCACGATTCCTCCTTGTGGAGCAGTCTCAGGATCCCTTCGTCCCTCGCTTCATTCTGGGTTCGGGACGAACCTTGCAGCGGAAGCCTGGTGGACCCTAGTGTAGAGGCTTAGGGATTCTAGACTGTACGATAGTATGCCCATACACCGTTGTTTCCGCTTGGGTTGTCATTTTTGCAAATTTCCCTTACTTTTGCAAAATACTGACACTCTTTCCTGTTACTTCTCCAAATACCGGAGTACAGTAACGCGGGATCCTCGTGCAGAGGATACGTTCCAGCTACCCCACCACCAGACCCGGTTGCTCCCGCGGCCGTACCGTTTGCCGAGACAGATATAGGGCAGACACTGACGGCTATACTAGCGACTTTCTGAGATGCCCCGGCACAGCCACCGCGGGAGATGACCGCACCCACCGATCTGCTGACGACTTTCCGAGGACTGAGGCCTTCCCCTTGCAGGGGTACAGAGACGGCCATCCAGGTAGAGGAGTGGGTGGAGCGAGTGGAGGAGCTGTTGGTAGGGATGATGTGCCCAGCTGTGGCAGCACTCTTTGGTGTTGACCCTCTTGGAGGGATATGCGAGGGATTGGTGGAGAGCGGCTAGTCGCTATACCTTTCGAGGTCGGCTGATGAGCGTGATCCTTTAGGGGGAGTTTTCTGTAGCTCTACTAGAGTTCTTTATCACAGATGCAGACCGAGCCGCGCTGCAAGAAAGGTTCCTGCTCATCCGACAGGGTAACCGCACTGTGGCAGAGTATGATAGAGAGTTCATACACCTGGCACGCTTCGCCGGGAACCTGGCTGCCTCCGACAGGGATAGAGCTTCTCGGTTCTACCGAGGACTACGAGACGACCTGAGGCAGGCCCTGATTATGCTCTCTCAGGCCACCTTCCACACCATAGCCACCCATGCAGCAGCTTTAGAGTTAGACCAGCAGACGGTGGCTCAGCGGCGCAGAGGTCAGGTAGAGCTCCCTCGAGACCAGAGGCGAGACGGAGGAGTCGCTCCCCACAGGCAGGACAGAGAGCGCAGACAGAGACGTCGCAGGCAGCCTTATAGGCGCCCACCAGCAACCCCAGCACCCCCAGCTGCACAGCCAGACGTTAGACCAGCTCCAACTCCACAGCCCCCACTAATAGCCCGACAAGATGTTCCCTTCGCAGGGAACTGCTTCTTGTGTCAGCAGCCAGGACATATGAGGGCCTTTTGCCCCCAGGCGACAGGGAGACCCTGATTAAGAGCAGTTCAGGGTGGGCAGCCGGCACGAGGATAGGGTCAGAGAGGCCGCAGAGGCAGAGCTGGCAGGAGAGGCCAGCAGGGCCGATCAGCTCCCCAGGAGGCCTATGCACTGGACCTGCAGCACAGACCGGCCACTGATGTAGTCATAGGTATATATCTTAGACAATAGGAGATATTGATCTTCCACTGATGTTGTATATTTCATACATATGTATATATACATATATATTACTTGGATAATATATATCTATATATTTCTCATGTCGTCAGGAATCTTGTTGGTAGAAGGACACCCTGCCAAAACCCTTTTTGACATAGGAGAGACTCATTCTTTTGTCTCCCATGAATTCATCGCAACAAAGGGAAATGTTATTCGTTCAACCGGACAGTCTATATGAATTCATCTACCAGATGGGTCGGATATGATATCTACCGAAAAGTGTTCGTTCCAGGCTACGCTGGGAGAGGTAGAATTCGAGATGTACGCAACCATCCTAGCAATAACTGGATTTGACATACTACTTGGAATGTATTGGCTGGCCGAGCACCAAGCCCAGATAAATTGTTCCACGCGAGAAGTCCGGCTACAGAATCCAAATGGCCAGAGCATCGCGTTGACAGGTGTGCCCTCTGTCTCGCGTATTATCTTGACTTCTACGCAGATGGTGAAATCCATCCGACAAAAGGACGAAGCATTCCTTATCTATTTCGAGATGGAAGACAAATCCCAGGTGCTCTCCAGGGTCCCAGTAGTCCGTGACTTTCCAGATATCTTCCCTGAGTCCCTCTCGGGATTGCCACCCCAGCGAGAGGTCGACTTTCAGATCGAGCTCGTGACCGGATCACGGCCAGTATCACGAGCCCCCTACCGGATGGCCCCAAGGGAGCTGACTGAACTAAAGATTCAGCTCCAGGAATAAATAGATGCTGGATTCGTCCGCCCTAGTTCCTCGCCCTGGGGAGCCCCGGTACTTTTCGTCAAGAAGAAAGACGGGACTCTGCGTCTGTGCATCGACTACAGGGAGCTAAATAAGCTTACTTTACGCAACACGTACCCCCTTCCTAGGATCAACGAACTGTTCGATCAGTTGCAAGGTGCTTCGGTATTCTCCAAGATGGACCTGAGGTCCGGCTATTACCAGCTTCGAATCCGAGAAGAAGATATCCCCAAGACTGCCTTCAGTTCCCGTTACGGTCTTTACGAGTTCCTAATGATGCCCTTCGGGCTCACCAATGCTCCCTCTGCCTTCATGGCCCTGATGAATAGAGTCTTTGAACCCTTCTTGGATCACTTTGTTATCGTCTTCATAGACGACATCCTAATTTACTCGAAGACCAAGACAGACCATACCCGGCACCTGCAGATGGTATTATTAAAGCTCCGGGAGCACTCTCTCTTCGCCAAATTCAGTAAGTGCGAATTTTGTCTAGAAGAAGTTGGATTCTTGGGCCACACGATAAATAAGGAAGGAGTGGCAGTAGACCAAGCCAAGATCCAGGCAGTACAGAATTGGCCGCCACTCAGGACGGCTGCGGATATCCGGAGTTTCCTCAGCCTTGCCGGATACTATAGGAAGTTTGTCGTGGGATTATCCAAGATCGCCCTACCCCTGACTGCACTCACAAAGAAGGACGTCGCATTCAGATGGATGTCGATGTGCGAGGCTGCATTCATCGAACTGAAGAAGCGTATGACTTCCGCGCCAACCCTTTTGATTCCTTCAGGGACCGAGGGATTCCAGATCTACACTGACGCCTCCCTGAAAGGATTGGGAGCAGTCCTAATGCAGCATGGCAAGCTAGTGGCCTATGCTTCGCGGCAATTAAAGCCGCATGAATTAAACTACACAGCGCACGATTTAGAGTTGGGCGCCATCGTCTTCGCCCTAAAAATCTGGAGGCATTATCTGTACGGAGTGAGGTGTGAGATCTTCTCCGACCACAAGAGCCTCAAGTATATCTTCACGCAGAAAGAGCTGAACCTCCGGCAGCGCCGATGGCTAGAATTCTTATGCGATTACGACTTCGCTCTACAATATCACCCTGGGAAGGCTAACAGAGTCGCTGACGCTTTGAGCCGCCAGCCTGCGATAGTCGGGAGTTGGATGGAGCAGATCCCTAAGGAACTTTTCCAGTCTTTTATAGACTTGGAGATTACCCTAGTTTCCCGAAGAGATCCGGAAGAGTATTATTCTCAGCTGTATTGGATGGAGATCCAATGCGATATCCGAGACCGGATACGAGAAGCCCAGAAGATCGACCCAGAGGTGATGCCGATCATCCGATCTCTGCAAGGAGGGGCACAGGAGGATTATAAACTGCATGACGGGATTCTGCAATTCAAACATCGCATATTCATTCCCGCTACCGGAGGGATTCGCGAGGAAATTCCACAAGAGGCCCATCAGTCCAGGTACTCGATTCACCCTGGTGTAGTTAAGATGTACGTGGACTTGCACAGGACCATTGTAACACCCCAGTTTTGCAAGAGGTTCAGTCTGCAGTTCTGGAAAAATTTTTGGGTTTCTGGCAGGAGGCACACGGCCTGCGACACGGGCGTGTCGCAGGGCGTGTCGAGGCTGTGTCGACACTCGGCCCAAGTGTCGACACTTTCGCTCGACAAAGTGTCGAGAGTGGGGCACACGGCCTACGACACGGGCGTGTCGTAGGGCGTGTCGAGGCCGTGTCGACACTCGGCCCAAGTTTCGACACTTTCGCTCGACAAAGTGTCGAGAGTGTGGCATGCGGCCTGCGACACGGGCATGTCGCAGGGCGTGTCGAGGGCGTGTCGACACTCGTCCCAAGTGTCGACACTTTTGCTCGACAGGGTGTCGATACTGGGGCACACGGCCTGTGACACGGGCGTGTCACAGGGCGTGTCCCGCTTGGTCGACGATCTTCGCTCGATGTTTTTCCGCGGTGTCGACACAAAGCCTGTCGATGGGTGTCGAGACTTGGCACACGGCTTGGGACACGGGCGTGTCCCAGGCCGTGTCATCTCTCGGGTTGGTTTCCGGGCCGTGTTGTTAGAGGCACACGGCCGGCCACACGGCCGTGTCACTGGGGACACGGGCGTGTCAGGGTGAACACGGGCGTGTCGGTTGCCCGTGTGTGATTCCAGGTGCGTCGATTTGAGACGGCGAATGAGGCACACGGCCCTGGACACGGGCGTGTGCCAGGCCGTGTTCGGCCCAGATTTTCTATTTTCCAGGCGAATCGCGGCCATTCTTTTTCTGGTTTTGGGATCTAACGTGTTGGAACACTCTATTACTAATTTGGGTCAGGATCACTATGTCTCTAGGAATCCTTTGCTTGACCTTCTGTATAGCTTAATAGGTCAATTAGAATTGAGTCTAAGGGTTAGAAGTCTAGGTTTGGAAGCTGCTCTGAAGACCAAGATTTTCTGTCTGGAGACTAAGTCTGATCGTCGAGCTCAGCACGACGATTCGTCGAACTCCGGTCGACGATCGTCTAGCTTAACTTCGACAGATCGTCGAACTCCATTCGACGATCGCTGAGCTCAACTTCATTATATCGTCGAACTCTATTCGACGATCGGTAAGCTCAGGTCGACGATTTTGACTATGCTTTGGATGTTTATCTCCGAGCTCAGTTCGACGATCTTTGAGCTCAGATCGACGATATTTTGCTGCTTAAGTTTTCCTGATCGCTGAGCTCAGCTCGACGGTAGCAGAGCTCAGTTCGACGATTTCAGATAACTTCCAGAATTCAAATTCAAAATCAGTTAGGAGTTATTCTGCAATTAATTCAGAGATTTGCTAGCCGTTTTCATTCAATTCTGGACCAAGTTTCAAGGGATTTTTCAAGGAATGTTTCTGTGGACTTTCCTCCAGAAGAGATTATGCAATTAAGGATGCAATTAATGCAGGCCAATGGCTATACTTAACAGAGAATGATATTCTATTCTGACCAGAGAATAAAAGACAAGATTTTTGAATCTCTCACATAGAAGAATACACACAATACAGAGAGAGAGATACTGACTACAGAGACACTCTCAAAAATCTTCTGTCTCAAAGAATTCTGAAGAACACACATCCAAGGAGATCAAGTTTTCAAATCTTCAGATCTCTTTAGTTTTCAAAGTGTTCAAGGCCAACATATTTTCCAGACTCCCGACATTCAACCTTTCAGCTATTTGCTGAAATCATCTATTGATGGAGTTCAATCTTTGAAGGCCTATCACCCTCAGCAAAGCCTTTCTTCCTGAAGATTTCAAGGATTCAGGGGGAGCTTTGACATCAATCCACATAGTCTTCTCAGTTGTTTGAGAAAGAGAAGACTTCCATCACTCTCTCACCCCCACTCTCTAAAGGGTTTTTCAAACTCCCTTCAAAAGTTTGAGCTTGGTTTTTGAGCACCTTGTCAAAAGCTCATTGGTGGCAAGACACCTGATCAAAAAATCTGCTTTGGTTTTTGAGCACCTTATCAAAAGCTTATTGGTGCCCAGGACACATGATCAACTCATCCTGCAGTGGATTCCTACCTAGGGTGGTAGAAGAGTGGATGTACCCAAGTTTGGGGAACCACTATATGTCCTTGTGTCTTCTGGTTTTGCTTGTTTTCATTTTTTGTTTCTGGGCTTGATTTTTCTGTGCTTAGTTTTTTGCTTTGCTTAGTGCTGTGATTAGATTTATTTTTGCTTCCCTGCTCACACATATTACAACAATTGTTGTAAAAGTTTGTAAAAGTTTTTAAAGCACCATATACTCTATTCACCCCCCTCTAGAGTATATCAGATCTAGTTGCACTTTCAATTGGTATCAAAGCGAGGTTGGTTAAACATACCATACCTGATTGGTTGTACAAGCTAACACCTGAACCCAAAGATCCCAAACTAGATCTGTTTTTCTTTTGTAGTGTATTATTAGATTTTGTTTGCACAAATCATGGCCCAAAACAAAGATTATGCTAGCATCAGACCTCCAATGTGCAATCTTTCCAAGTTTGCACTTTGGAAGGCAAGGATCAGACTTTACATGAATTCTATTGACGAAGATATTTTTAATTCTGTTTTGACAGTGTGTCCAAGACCACCAGAGAGCACAAGCACAAATGCTGTGCCACCTCCATCAGGAACAGATGCTGACATCAAGAGATGGAAGGTAGCTGATGCTAAGGCTATGAACATCCTAGCCCAGACAATGTCAGATGACATATTTCAAAAGGTAGCTGAATGCAATTCAGCCAAGGAAATTTGGGACAAGCTCTCAGAAATAGTCTCAGGCTCAGCTGATGAGAGAAAGGACAGAAGATCCCATCTCATCTCCCAATATGAGAATTTCAAGAAGGGAGAGACTGAGTCAGTGGGAGACATGTACAACAGACTAAGTCTAATTGTTAGTGAACTAAGGACACTGGACAAAGAGATCTCTCTAACTGAACTCAATGACAAGATCCTAATGTGCTTCCCCAACACTTGGGATTCAAGAATCTGGTCAATTAAAGATGCCAGAAGTATGAATGAGATTACCACTGAAGCTCTATTGGGTAAGCTCAAATCTTATGAGCTACTCATCAAGAATAGAGAGGAAGAACAGAAGACTGCTTCACCAGCCACAAGGAAAGAGAAGACCATAGCCTTCAAGGCAACTAAGGATCTGCCTGAAGATAAAGCCACAGGCAATGATGAACTACTCAGCTTGTTTGCCAAAAGATTCTACAAGATGGCCAGAAAGGACTTCAGAAGAAGATCATACAAGGAGCAGGATAAGCCAAGGTATGACAAGTCCATTGGTAATAATAAAGTCATTATTTGCTTTGGTTGCAGGAAACCAGGGCACATAGTTCCTGACTGTCCAGAGAACAAGAACAAGGACAGAAGGGACAGAAAAGAAAGAAGAAAGGAGAAAGACTCCAAAAGGAATGGAAATGGCAAACCTTCCTCAAGCAAAAATAAGCATACAAGAAAAGGGTTTGTTGCTGAATCCTGGAGTGCGACTGAAGAGGAGTCAGAAGTCTCATCCAGCTCCAGTGATGATGAGGATGATGCAGAAGAAAAGGAGTTCTGCATGATGGCAATCAATGCCTCACAGCACAATTCAGAGGAAGAAGAGTCAGAGTCAGACTCAGAGACTCAACCTGAAGAATATCAGGTAATTAGTTCTTTTGATTTTAGTTCAGAAGATTTTAAATCTGAATTTAAAGCACTGTGTTTAGACCTGCTAAAGTTTGAGAAAGAGATTATCTCTCTCAGAAATCAATTATCTGAACACAATACTTTAAAGTCAGAAAACCTCAAACTCTCTCAGGAGTTGGAGAGTTGTAGGGAACAGATAGCTACACTGAAAAGTGAGCTCTCTGAGGCCAAGAAGCTTGAAGAATCCCTTAATGGGAGAAGCATCAAGCTGATGGACATCACAAGCACAGTGAACTCCAGATTCAATAGTACACTGGGCTTGGGTGCTTCATCCAGCCAACCTATTGTTTTAACAACTCCAATCAAATTCATTTCTGACAAGGGAAAGGGAGTTGTAGAGGTTGCTAGGAAAAATTCTGATCTGCCTCAGAAAACTAAGTCCCAGCAGAAATCGTCGAACGTAGATCGACGATCGCCGAATGAAGATCGACGATCGCCGAATGCAGCTCGACAATCTCAGGAAAAATCGTCGAACGCTGATCGACGATCTCAGCCCAAGACGTCGAACGCAGGTCGACGATCTCATATACCTGACCTCAGCCATAGTCGACCATCGAACGGAGCTCGACGATCTGACCCAAGATCGTCGAACGCAGCTCCAAGATCGTCGAACAGAGGTCAGAGCTCTGAAAACTTTTTCAAAGGCAAATCAAAATTGAATCCTAAGGGTTCTTCATCCCAAATCTTTAACCCTTATACTGAATGGATTTTACCTCCAAGGAGATATCATCCTGAAGGATATAAGAGTCAACCTGGGATGTCTTTCATTTCAGAATTTAGAGGTTATCAACCTAGGCCCAAGGTAAACTGGGTCAAAAACAAATGAATTGTTTAATGTGCATGTGAAGACCTATCCAACATCTAACTAGCAATGGTACTTGGATAGTGGGTGCTCTAAGCACATGACAGGGAACAAGGACAGCCTCACATCCTTCAGAGCCAAGCTTGGACCCAAAGTTATCTTTGGTGATTCAAACTTTGGACAGACTAAAGGATATGGTGCAGTCCAGATTGGTTCAGTAACTTTCAAGAAGGTAGCTTATGTAGAAGGACTAAAGCACAACCTAATTAGCATCAGTCAGCTGTGTGATGAAGGCTACCAGGTGACCTTCAGCAAAGCCTTATGCAAAATCAAGTCAGAGGACAACACAACAGTGTTGATAGGTAAAAGGAAAGGTAACATCTATCTAGTAGATTTTATTTCAACTGATGTAGATATCTGCTTGTTTAACTCTGTCTGTAGACCAAATGTTTTATGGCATAAGAGATTAGGACACCTAAACCTTAGAACTATTGCTAGGCTATCCAAGGACAACCTTGTTAGAGGACTACCTCCTGGCCCCTACAAGAAGGAAGGACTCTGCAGGGCTTGTCAATTAGGCAAGCAAACTAAAAACAGTTTTAAGTCACTTAATAAGAGTGATTCACCTAGGATATTGTATCTGTTACACATGGATCTCTTTGGACCCATCACAGTACAAAGTCTAGGAGGGAAATCCTACACTTTAGTAGTTGTAGATGACTTCTCTAGATTCACTTGGGTGTTCTTTCTAAGGAAGAAGTCTGATAACTTTAAGTGTCTGACAGAGTTTCTCAAATGTATACAGATTGAGTTCAATACTCACATTGCCCTGATCAGAAGTGATCATGGGACATAGTTTGATTCTCTTCTTATGCAAGAGTTCTGTCAGAGTGAAGGGATCAGGCATACTTTCTCAGCTCCTAGAACTCCTCAACAAAATGGGGTAGCTGAAAGGAAAAATAGAACCCTTATTGAATCTGCCACCACATTGTTGTCAGATGCTCATCTACCTCTATCCTTTTGGTCAGAGGCAGTGAACACCTCCAATTATGTGCTGAACAGAAGTCTGATACATAAACTAAAGGGAAAGACTCCCTATGAATTACTCAAAGGGAAGAAACCTAAAGTTGAATATTTTAGAGTATTTGGTTGTATTTGCTACATTCACAATAATGACAAGAAATATTTAGCAAAATTTCAAGCCAAAGCTGATGAAGGAGTGTTTCTGGGATACTCCATGATCAGCAAGGCCTATAGGGTCTATAATAAATCATCCTTGAAAATTGAGGAATCTGTTCACATTTCTTTTGATGAATCTAACATGTCTTTCAAGGAGAAGATTTCTTCTACCATAGAACCTTTGCAGGAACATTCTCTAGTTGAAGACTTGAACAGGTTACAGGTTACTCAAGAGGATGAAAGCAGTGAATATGAAGGGAATGCTCAACACATTGAAGCATAACTTGAAGAGCCAGTTATTGTACCACAAGAGGAAACAACAACACAGGTTGGTGAACAATCAACACCCCCTGTTGATTTGGTAACATCAAGAGACCATCCAATTTCCCAAATAATTGCAGAAATCTCAGCTGGTGTGCAAACCAGAAATCAAGTCAACCAAAACCTGTTGCACACCTGCTTCCTATCTCAAATTGAACCTCAGTCCATTCAAGATGCAGAGCAAGATCCACACTGGATCATTGCAATGCAAGAGGAGTTGCATCAATTTGAGAGGAATAAAGTATGGGAACTAGTGCCAAAGCCTAAGGATCATTCCATTGTTGGAACAAAATGGGTATTCAAAAACAAACTGGATGATCAAGGAGTAATTATAAGGAACAAGGCAAGACTAGTTGCTCAGGGATATTCTCAAGAAGAAGGAATTGACTACGACCAGACCTTTGCACCTGTTGCAAGATTGGAAGCCATCAGAATATTTCTAGCTTATGCAGCTCACAAAGGCTTCAAAGTATATCAGATGGATGTCAAAAGTGCTTTCTTAAATGGAGACATCAAAGAGGAAGTTTATGTCAGACAACCTCCAGGTTTTATCTCTCCAACTTTCCCTGATTATGTTTTTAGACTGAACAAAGCATTATATGGTCTCAAGCAAGCTCCTAGAGCATGGTATGAGACCCTAGCATGCTTTCTCTTGGAAAATGGTTTTATAAGGGGTAGAGTAGACCAAACTCTTTTCATTAGAACCCATAAGTCTCATACCCTACTAGTACAAATTTATGTAGACGACATTATTTTTGGCTCTACTGACTCCAAATTGTGCAGAAGGTTTTCTAACCTGATGCATTCTAAATTTGAGATGAGTAGCATGGGTGAGCTATCCTTCTTCCTAGGATTGCAAGTCAAGCAACATGCTGAAGGCATCTTTATTTCCCAAACCAAATATGCAAATGAATTGGTTAAGAAATTTGGTATGTCTGAGGCATCATGTATGAAAACACCCATGCCTACTAATACTGTATTGGATGCTGATGAACATGGGAAACCTGTTGATCAGACAACATATAGAGCAATGATTGGCTCTTTATTGTATCTTACAGCAAGTGGACCAGATATAATGTTTGCTACATGTATATGTGCTAGGTTCCAAGTAAGCCCTAGAGAGTCACACCTAACATTAGTAAAGAGGATTCTCAGGTATGTTAAAAGTTGTCCAAATCTAGGTCTCTGGTATCCAATAGATTCAGCATTTGAGTTAACTGGATTCTCTGATGCTGATTATGCTGGATGCAGAATTGACAGGAAAAGCAGCAGTGGAACTTGTCAGTTCCTTGGTGACAGACTTGTCTCTTGGTTTTGTAAGAAACAAACATCTGTGTCAACTTCAACAGCTGAAGCTGAATATATGGCTGCAGGCAGATGTTGTTCACAAATCTTGTGGATCCAAAACCAACTCTTAGACTATGGCTACAACTTAGAGAAGTCTAAAATCTTTTGTGACAATACAAGTGCTATTTCCATAGCTCAAAATCCAGTCCTCCATAGTAGGACAAAACACATAGAGATTAGGCATCACTTCTTAAGGGATAATGTTGAAAAGAATAAAATTAAATTACAATATATCCCAACTGATTTGCAAAGGGGAGATATTTTCACCAAGCCCTTGGATGAAAAGAAACACACCTTCTTCCTAAATCAGTTAGGAATGTTAGATGGAGGAAGTCTTAAATAATATCCAAGATTTTGAAAGCTTAAAAATTGACCAATACTAGGCAAACATTCTGATTTTTCTTAGTGTCTAGAATTTTTCTGATCTCTGAACTGCGCTCGACGATTTGCCCCAAGATCGTCGAACGGAGATCGACGATTTCCAAAATCGTCGAACTGAGTTCAGCGCCTCTCAGATAGTATGAACTATCTCTTCCGGTCAACGATCGTCGAACGGCGCTCGACGATTTTGTTCTCTGAACGATCGTCGAACGGAGCTCGACGCTCTCCAATATCGTCGAACGGAGATCGACGATGTTGAAGTCTCTTCAGATTCCTTTAGAAGCCTCGATCGTCGAACTGAGTTCAACGATCTTTCCAATTCTGCGTCGAACCCTAATATAAAACTCATTTTTCGTCGTCGTTCTCTTTTGCGCTTTCGATTTCTCTGCAAGAATTTTCTTTCCCTCCAAACAGTTCTACGCTTGGTCGTTTTGTTTGTTGAGTTTTTGCAGGTACAATGGCTGTGTCAGTTGCTGTCCTAGCTGTAATGAAGTTTGATGCAAGTTTTGATATTGATATAGAATCTTTCAGCACCACTGATCAGATCTTTCAAGATATACTGGGTTTGTTCCAGGATCAGAATCTGACTGCCCTCATGACCACCAGGATCAAGTTGGCTTCTGATGAAATCAAGGAGTGGGTTTATACTGCCCATAATCAAGATAACAACACTATAGTTGGGTCAATAGCTGGAAATCAGGTACCCTTGACCCCAACCATTCTTTCAGAGGTTTTTGAGTTGAGAAATGGAGAAGAATCTGCTGAGTTATCTAGAGAAGAGTATTCTGACCTGCCTGCCAGGATGGGTCATCCAGAGGGAAACCCTAGCAAGCTCTTCAAGAGGAATCTGTCTGTTAAATATAGGTTCCTGGCAGATGTGGTAGGAAAAGTGCTCCTGGCAAAGCACTCAGCCCATGATACAATATCCAGACATTAGCTCTGTCTCATGGAAGCTCTTGTGGATAAGAAAAATCTGAACTGGGGAGAGGTTTTCTTTGACCTCATCAAAAAGAAAATAAACAAAAGTTTTGTTAATTTTGGGAGAATTATTGGAGTATTTCTGCAGCATAGGTGTCCTGTCTTGCTAGTCTCCTCTGGAGTTCATATCAATGCCTCCAAGAGACTAACCTTGTGCCCTCTTTGGCAAGTGGGACAGGCAAATCAGCAAGCCTAGCAGGCCCTCCTCCAGTGCTCCTTCAGGCACAAGGACTCAAAGAGTCACTCCTCCACAGGCCTCTGCCCCTGCAGATGACCTGGCTGCTGCTGTTGTCTCTCCTCCTCCTCCTATTCCATCCCTTCCCCCACCATCCACCATTCCAGCTCCATCCACCATCACCATATCTAGCCCATCTCCAACATCAACTCCATCTCCAGAACTCATTCCACCCCCACCAGCAGACCAATTCCACCCACTGTTCTCCTACCCTCCACCAGATATCACCTCCTCACCCTCTATTCCATCCTTCACCCTACTGGATGACTCCTTTATGGATGATTCCTCATCATCTCCTCCTGAGTTACCCTCCTCCTCCACTTCTTTCCAGGATCTCCTACACCACATCCTAGATCAACCAACATTCACCCCATCCATCTCCATTCCCCTGTCCTCCATATCCATCCTACCAACACCTCAGCCATCCATACCAACATTCTCCAGCCCTTCCCTTCCAGCATCCCCAGCTGCTTCCATACCATCTACCTCTGCTCCAGCTGTTGATCAAGTAGACCTCTCAGCCCTAGCTGACAGGTTGTATGAGTTACTTGCCCCCAGGCTAACTCTACTATTGGAGACCTCCTTGGCTCCTCTACACCTGTCAGTGGCAGCTCTTTCTGCCAGGCTCTCTTCCCTCTTCCCTCAGGCAGCACCTACAGCAGTGTGCCTTGATCCAGATATATCTGCATCTAGGCAGGGGGAGATGCCATATGAAGAGAATCTTCATGCTGCTGCTGCTGCTGCTGTTTCTGCAATCCCTCTGTCTGCTGCTTCTGTTAGTTCTGCTTCTTCTGTTGCTCCTCCTGTTGCTGTTGCTGTGCCTCCAGAGAGTCAGATTTCAACTCCAGTTCTGGCAATAGACCTCAGGTCTTTGCTATCTACTTTTGACTCTGCTTACTTCAGCTATCTGCCAGAGGTCCAAGCTGTCCAGCCTCCAGAAGACTTATCCAAGGCACTTGTGCCTTTTTCTTGCTGTGACCCTAGCATGATCTCCTCCTTTGTAAATTCAGTCATTGCTGCTGCTTCTGAAGAAAGGATTGTTGATACTGCTGCTGAGATTGTTAACACTGATGCTGAAGTTTCTGCTGCTTCTGATGAGCCAATATCCAAGGACATTCTGATGTCAGAGGCCACTGAAATTGAGCCTGCTGCAGATTTTGATGATGTTTCTGCTGTTACTGCTGTTATCAGTGAAGTTGTTACTGCTATCACCTCTACAGCTTCTGTGGCTATTAGTAAAGTTGCTGCTGTTGTCACCTGTCCAGAGCCTGCTGCTGCTGTTGTTGCACCTTCTCCATCTGCTGCTGTCCCTGCTGTTACCATCTCAACCCCTACTGCTGCTGCTGTTTCAGCTTCTGCCTCATCTGCCTCTATTCAGCTAAAGAAAGATTTGATGAAGAAAATAGATGCTCTATATGATGACCAGAGTTCTGAATCTGATGAATTTAAAACAGACTCTGATGACTCATCTGCTACCATTGCCAGGAAAAGGAAGGCAAGGAGCAAAGCAATGAAAAGGGTTCCTCCTACTAAAGTTAAGGATAACAATGATATCCCTTATTATATCCTTCATAATTGCCCAATCACTGAACACTGGATGCAGTATTCCAAGAACCAGCTGAAAGCCATGAAGAAAAATAGAAAATATGAGAAGGGTTCATCCTCATTCCAGCACTCTCATCCTCCTCCACCACCTCCTCCTGATGCAGGTGCAGGTGGAAGCTCTGCAAGTCAACCCCCAGCCAGAAGCCAGGCTCCCTATCAACCTCATGCCAGATCCTATCAAAGGGAAAGACAATCCAGGGGTTCATATTCTAGGAGAGGAGGATATAGAGGTAATCAAAGAGATATTCAAGTTTATTCCAAAGGGTACTCCAGGCAGCACCCATATTCTAGGGGAGGACATATCTCATCTGATACATCATCAGGTCCTTTCCCTTATAAGCTGAAAGAGACTGTGTCTGCCAGGCCTCCTCAAGACAATCCTTCCAACAGGTATGAGCCACCTGTACCTTTTGAGGACCCTGAAAACAATCCAGCTGCTTGGACTGCCAGGATGAAGGAATTGGCTGCACTGGATCAGATTAAGAAGGCCAAAGAACAAGGATTAGATTCTTCCAACATCTCTACTATGTCTGAACAGAGACAAAAAGAACTAGAGAGATATGGTTCAAGTAGATTCTTTGATGCTGACAGATACATGGAATTACATCCTGCAGCTGTGGTTCCCAGGCCTTCAAAGCAAACATATTTGGGTGCAGCAGATGACACCAGGTCCAACAAGGAAGCCCTAAATCCTAACAGAGAAATTAAAATGGTTAAAGGCAAAGAGAAGAAGCGATATTGTAAGGTGATAATTTCTGGAACTTCTGATTATCTGGATGCTATATATATATATCTGTGATGTTTCTGCATGTCTAGCTGTTGTTTTTATGTTTTTCTGATTGTATGTTGTTATTTGAAGTTCTTCCAAAGTCTGTAAATAGTAATCCTAACCCAAATAGGGGGAGATTGTTGGAACACCCTATTACTAATTTGGGTCAGGATCACTATGTCTCTAGGAATCCTTTGCTTGACCTTCTGTATAGCTTAATAGGTCAATTAGAGTTGAGTCTAAGGGTTAGAAGTCTAGGTTTGGAAGCTGCTCTGAAGACCAAGATTTTTTGTCTGGAGACTAAGTCTGATCGTCGAGCTCAGCACGACGATTCGTCGAACTCCGGTCGACGATCGTCTAGCTCAACTTCGACAGATCGTCGAACTCCATTCGACGATCGCTGAGCTCAACTTCATTATATCGTCGAACTCCATTCGACGATCGGTGAGCTCAGGTCGACGATTTTGACTATGCTTTGGATGTTTATCTCTGATCTCAGTTCGACGATCTTTGAGCTCAGATCGACGATATTTTGCTGCTTAAGTTTTCCTGATCGCTGAGCTCAGCTCGACGGTAGCAGAGCTCAGTTCGACGATTTCAGATAACTTCCAGAATTCAAATTCAAAATCAGTTAGGAGTTATTCTGCAATTAATTCAGAGATTTGCTAGCCGTTTTCATTCAATTCTGGACCAAGTTTCAAGGGATTTTTCAAGGAATGTTTCTGTGGACTTTCCTCCAAAAGAGATTATGCAATTAAGGATACAATTAATGCAGGCCAACGGCTATACTTGACAGAGAATGATATTCTATTCTGACCAGAGAATAAAAGACAGGATTTTTGAATCTCTCACATAGAAGAACACACACAATACAGAGAGAGAGAGATACTGACTACAGAGACACTCTCAAAAATCTTCTGTCTCAAAGAATTCTGAAGAACACACATCCAAGGAGATCAAGTTTTCAAATCTTCAGATCTCTTTAGTTTTCAAAGTGTTCAAGGCCAACATATTTTCCAGACTCCAGACATTCAACCTTTCAGCTATTTGCTGAAATCATCTATTGCTGGAGTTCAATCTTTGAAGGCCTATCACCCTCAGCAAAGCCTTTCTTCCTGAAGATTTCAAGGATTCAGGGGGAGCTTTGACATCAATCCACATAGTCTTCTCAGTTGTTTGAGAAAGAGAAGACTTCCATCACTCTCTCACCCCCACTCTCTAAAGGGTTTTTCAAACTCCCTTCAAAAGTTTGAGCTTGGTTTTTGAGCACCTTGTCAAAAGCTCATTGGTGGCAAGACACCTGATCAAAAAATCTGCTTTGGTTTTTGAGCACCTTATCAAAAGCTCATTAGTGCCCAGGACACCTGATCAACTCATCCTGCAGTGGATTCCTACCTAGGGTGGTAGAAGAGTGGATGTACCCAAGTTTGGGGAACCACTATATGTCCTTGTGTCTTCTGGTTTTGCTTGTTTTCATTTTTTGTTTCTGGCCTTGATTTTTCTGTGCTTAGTTTTTTGCTTTGCTTAGTGTTGTGATTAGATTTATTTTTGCTTCCCTGCTCACACATATTACAACAATTGTTGTAAAAGTTTGTAAAAGTTTTTAAAGCACCATATACTCTATTCACCCCCCTCTAGAGTATATCAGATCTAGTTGCACTTTCATAACGGTTCAGGCCATCTCCTGGGAAGTTAAGTCCGATTTTAGGGTTGGAAACCCTCATTTGTTTTCCAAGTCTTCTCTTTCTAAGTTCTTGAGAGAAACTAGAGCAAGGAGGAAGGAGAAGAAGGTCTTGGGCTGTAGGGAGAGTTTCGGTGCTCCAAATCGCGAGCCGAGTCCGGATCCGTGAAGCTTAGAGCGTTGCGAAGATTTCCATCCGGCTATTTTCCCATGGCAAGGAAGAGGAGTCGGAAGGTAACGACATCTCTCCTCTCGGTCCTTAGGATGCATGTCTTAGCATCATGTATTTTCTTTCTTTCTAATTTATGGGCACCAAACTCTCAAATGAGAGGGGTTTTGGTTTGCTAAGGTTCAAGAGGAACCTCCGGGTTGATTGAGTCCGTCCCCGGCATATTTTGCATTAGAGATCCGCTTCGCTAGTGGATTAGGCATGGTGGGTGAAGCCGTAGTCGCGACTGTTAGTCCGACTCGGTGATGTTGCATACGAACTTAGGGATTCGTAGAGTTTTCCGTTGCAGCAAGATGTCGTTTGTGTTGTGGTGGTGATTGTCCCGTTTGCTTGAAAAGGTACGTGTAGTCGAACCCGGACAAGGTTAGCTCCTCGTGGCGGTAGATGGTTTCCTTGAGGGACAAGGTTAGCTCCGTATGAGTTGGAGATGGTTTCCTTGGTGGACAAGGTTAGCTCTACACGAGTTGGAGATGGTTTCCTTGGTGCGCGGGAACGCTGCAGTACAAAGAGGGATTACGATGTATTTAGTCTTGGTTTGTGTTGTGCCAAGGCGTGGCTATGTCTCCGTGGTCGGCTGGCTATCCCGTGACATGTGCGTCATGTGTGGAGAGTGTCCCGGCGAGACTAGTCCCCTTCTGTGAGACTGACGAGAATGCCAAGCTTGGGGCAAGCCAGGGCAAAGAGGCCATGAGCGGGTGGGGTCCAGCAAGGCTTCTTAGAATCGGTCGGTCTGTGTTTGTTGGAATTCTGACATGAGACGTCAGAGCTTGCAGGCAAGCCCGGGGCTAAGCCCACGAGCGGGTGGGGCCTTGGCAAGAATTCCTTGTGGCGGCCTGTGCGCCGTTTGAGGGAGAGGTGTCTCCCTTAGTGTTTGCGGCTTTATGCCAATTGGGGAAATGTGAGTACCCAAATGAGGTGATGTTGTGCTAGATGCATACGCAGTAGGGTACCTTGGGTGAAGCCCGGGTGTTGCATTCATGTTGCATAGTAGGCCCTTTCTTTATATGCTCAACCAATAGAGAACATGTTTGATGATTGAGACATCCAAGACTGTTTTAATGTTCTTCTGTTTATAGCTATTTTTTATTGCATATGAAGTGCTGACTTGCAGGTTGGAGGGTTCCCCGGGGTCCGTTAGGGGCGGCCGGGAGGAGATGTGTTGTTACACAGTTTGAGGTCAGCCTTTGCTGACCCACGTTACTAATAATCTTTACAGGGCAAGGATCGCATGCAGGAGCTAGCACGCCGGCCAAAAAGGCCTAAGCCCATGAAGTGTTTTCCCTCTTTTGTAGCACTACATTGATGATGATGTTTGTTTAAGACTCTTTTGTCCGGCTTGCATGCCGAGATAGACTAGGAGTGCTGAGCACATTCATGATTGATGTTTTATGTCTCTTTTGGACTCTTGATGTTAGGCCTTAAGGCCATTTGTTTTACTCTTTAGTGGTGGATAACTTCTAGTCCTGTTTGTTTTCCGCTGTGTTGTGCAAGTGTTTTGAGTTTGGGTAGTTATATCAACTTATAATACTAAAGCTGTGGCGTTCATATGCTGTGGGGCCCCGGCCGGACCCATATTATACGTCCACTACAGGGGAGGTGTTACAATTTGGTATCAGAGGGAGGTTTGATTCAAGGTTAGTGCGTAGAGAAGTTATCCACATAAGAGTAACGCGGGACAGTGAGTGTCCTTATGTTTTAGTCTTGAGATTGGAGACTAATCCCTTATTTCTTGTTTTCCTGAAGAGTGCAAGCAACGAGGCGGGCACTTCAAGAGCAAGGGATGATCTCTCGGCGAGCAGTGCTACTGCTCCAGGCCTTTTGGGCACGGGTGTAAACCCGGCGAACTTCTGTCGTATGCTTGCAGAAGCGATGGTGGCAGCCCAAGCGGCGGCTGCAGCCCAGGTAGCAACCCCTGCTACACCGGACACGGCGACGGCCGTGCCAGGCGAGTGGAGCCTTTGGCAGAAAGGGTGGTGGTAGGACATGGAGACCGACACATAAAGTATTTCCTGAGTTTCCATCCCCCGTCCTTCAAGGGTGTTGGAACGCCAACGGATGCGGAGGATTGGTGGGTTCGTATTCAAGAACTGTTAAGGGCGGCAGAGACGCCAGAGGAAAAGAAAGCTGAGTATGCGGCGTTCATGTTGGAAGGAGACGCCAAATTGTGGTGGGTGAGCCATAGCGGCCGCCTGTTCCCGGGACGCACCCCGTCAGTGGAAGAGTTTGGGGACGCTTTTCTTAAGAGGTATATTCCAGTTTCAACACGGTTGGCCCTGCAGAGGCAGTTTCTGCATCTAATGCAGCGAGACAAGACAGTGGATGAGTACGTGCAAGAGTTCACCCGTTTGGGTCGTTATGCGGGAACGACAATGGCGGATGATGTAGAGAGGGATAACCTCTTCTACCAAGGGTTGAGGGAGAATCTGAGACAGCCCCTCATCTCCATGAAGAGGGCGGGATTTAATGAGCTAGTTGAAACCGCCAGGAGTTTGGAGAATGATCTGGAGCGAACCCAGCGTCGAAAGGGTTTTACTCCCAAGCATGGGGAAGGGAAGCCCTCCCAATCTCATGTAAAGTCTGATGGGAGCAGGTGGAGGAGGAAGCCTCACACTTCCAGGTCGGGTGAGAGCAGCACTTGGACGCCAGGGGGTTCTCACTCTAGGGGACCGCCGACGTGTTACAATTGCGGGAAGGTTGGGCACATAGCCCGTGCTTGTCAGCAAGGGGGAGTGGGGCAAGATACAAAGCAGGAGCAGTCTGTGCGCTCGGGCCCCAGTGCTGCAGAGAAAGGAAAGATGGCGGAGTCGAGCGCTTCTCAGTTCCAACCGGTGCAACCAAGGGCTTACAACCTTGGACAGCAAGAAGCGATCCGCCAAACCGACGTGGTGACAGGTATGAAGAAAATTTAAGTTTGCATTTGTGCTTCATACTTTTAGACTCCCTTTCCGTCTGTTGTCTTGTTGTAGGCTTCGTGTTAGTTTCTGGATACCCCGCTAGGGTATTGTTCGATACTGGGGCTTCGCACTCTTTTCTTGCGGAGAGTTTCATCCGAAGGGTAGGAGTCGAGTCTTTCTCGGCGGACGCGGAACTGAAAGTGCGCATGCCCAATGGGTCATCTATGACCACCGGGGCTAAAGGGCGCATCTGTTGGGAGCTAGACGGAGTTGACTTCGTTTTGGAAGCAGCAGTGTTGCCGTTAGTAGAGTTCGATGTCATTTTGGGCATGGACTGGCTTGCAGAGCAGCGCGCCAGCATTGATTGTTTGTCCAAGGCAGTGACCCTAAAGAGTAAGGGGCAATCAGAAGTCAAATTTGTGGGCCTTTGTGGAGTAGCCCATTCCCTAATTACGGCCATGCAAATGATGCGGGCGGTTAACCAGGGAGGTGTGGCGCTGGTAGCGTTGTTGGAGGTTCGTCTCTCCCAGTTATCTATTGAGGAAGTGCCTGTGGTGGCAGAGTTCAGGGATGTGTTTCCGGATGAACTTGCTGGAGCGCCTCCTCGGCGGGAGATCGACTTCTCGATCGAGCTAGTGCCGGAGGCTAGACCGGTGTCGCGTCCCCCATTTAGGATGGCACCAAAGGAGTTAGCGGAACTTAAAGTACAGTTACAGGAACTGTTGGAGCAAGGGTATATTAGACCCAGTTCTTCACCGTGGAGCGCACCGGTGTTGTTTGTAAAGAAAAAGACGGTAGCATGCGCCTGTGCATAGACTACCGAGAGCTGAATAAATTGACCGTCAAGAATAAGTATCTGATCCCTCGGATAGACGATTTGTTCGACCAATTGGTGGGGTCAGTGGTATATTCGAAACTGAACTTGAAGTCAGGCTACTATCAACTGCGAATTCGAGATGAGGACATACCCAAAACTGCCTTTGGTACAAGGTATGGACACTTTGAGTTTACGGTGATGCCGTTCAGGTTGACGAACGCACCATCGGTATTCATGGATCTGATGAATCGAGTATTTCGGGATTACTTGGATTCGTTTGTGGTTGTCTTCATTGATGACATCTTGGTGTACTCCAAGTCTGAAGTGGAGCATGAGACCCACTTGAGAGTGGTCCTGCAAGTGTTGAGGGAGAACCAATTGTTTGCAAAGTTCTCAAAGTGCGAGTTCTGGTTAGCCAAGGTGGCGTTTTTGGGCCACGTGATTAGTGGTGATGGGGTGGCAGTGGATCCAGCGAAAGTGGAGGCCATCAGAGATTGGCCGGTGTTGAGGACCGTGGCGGAAGTCCGAAGTTTTCTTGGACTAGCCGGGTATTATAGGAGATTCGTCGAGAATTTCTCGAAGATAGCTCTACCCCTCACCTCACTCACTCGCAAAGACCATAAGTTTGTGTGGACCCAAGAGTGCAGCCAAGCATTTGAGGCCCTGAAGGAGAGGCTTATGATGGCTCCAATCCTGAGTTTACCGCAAGGGACCGATGGATTTCAAATTTTCAGTGACGCATCGGGATGATGTCTGGGTTGCGTGTTGGTGCAACATGGCAAGGTGATAGCTTTTGGGTCTAGACAGCTGAAACCTTATGAGTGGAATTACCCCGTCCATGACTTGGAGTTGGCGGCGGTAATCTTCGCGTTGAAAATATGGCGACACTATGTGTATGGAGCAAGGGTGGAGATCTTCACGGACCATAAAAGCCTGAAGTATCTCTTGGATCAGAAGGACTTGAACATGCGGCAACGCAGATGGGTTGAGTTTCTTGGAGACTACGAAGTGGCGATTCAGTATACGCTGGGTAAAGCCAATGTGGTGGAGGACGCGTTGAGTAGAAAGTACTCGGGGCAAGGAAATTGGATCGAAGCTCATGATGAGCGGTTGGTACGGGAATGGGAGTCCCTTGGATTGGAATGTGTTGCGAGAGGCGAGTCTAGCGTGGCTCGGTTGAACTGGATTGAAGTGCAAAACGACTTGTCCGATCGTATTCGGGAAGCGACTCGATTGGATGTGGAGTTTCAACCTTTTGTGTTGGAGGCTCAAAAGGGCGAGAGCAGCGCCTGGGAGATGATTGGGGGAATCTTGAGAAAGGATGGAAGGGTTTGTGTACCGCAGTTTGGCAATCTCCGTGAGGAGTTGATGTTTGAGGCTCACTTCTCAAAGTACTCCATTCACCCAAGCAGTACAAAGATGTACTTGGATATGAAGAAATCCTTTTGGTGGTCGGGGTTGAAGCGAGATGTAGCTTTGTATGTGAGTCGTTGCCAAACATGTGCCTTGGTGAAGGCCGAATGTCAGAAATCGGGCGGGTTCCTGAAGCCCCTTCCAATCCCTGAGTGGAAATTTGAGGACATCTCCATGGACTTTGTGCATGGTTTGCCTAGATCGCAGCATGGTAATGATGCTATTTTGGTGATCGTGGATCGTCTAACCAAGGTGGCTCACTTCATCCCAAATCGGAAAGAGGACAGCGTGGAGAAGCTGGTGGAGTTGTATGTTCGCAACATTGTGCGACTGCACGGAATTCCTAAGAGCATAGTCAGTGATCGAGATGGACGGTTTACGTCTAAGGACTGGAGATTGGTTCAGAAGAGCTTGGGCATGAAGCTAAAGTTCAGTACGGCGTTCCATCCTCAAACTGATGGGCAAATGGAGAGAACGAACCGTACTATGGAGGATATGTTGAGAATGTGCATTCTTGATTTTGGCAAGAGGTGGGAGGATCACCTCTTCATGGTAGAATTTGCATACAACAATAGTTTTCAAGCCAGCATAAAGATGGCGCCATACGAAGCTTTGTATGGGAGGCGGTGTCGAACGCCAATGTCTTGGGCAGAGGCGGGAGACACCAAACTGTTGGGAAAGGATGCGGTGGTTGACGCTTGTGAGTTGGTACGGACCATCCAAGAGCGTATGAAGGTGGCGCAAGACAGGCAAGCAAAATATTTTAATGCTCGTCACCGGAAGTTGGAATTTGCAGTTGGTGATTGGGTTTATTTGAAGGTCAAGCCGTTCAAAGGCGTCTCACGGGTTCGCCGACTCAAGAAGCTGAGTCCAAGATTTTTGGGGCCTTTTGAAATTGTTGAGCGGGTAGGAGAAGCAGCTTATCGGTTGGCGTTGTCCGCAGATTTGAGTTGATTACATGACGTCTTCCACATCTCCGTTTTGAGAAAGGCCTTGGTAGAGGCTAGCGTAGTGATTGAGCCGGCATCGGTGCCGATTGAGGAAGACTTGAGGACGCGAGTCCTTCCAATTGCTATAGAGGCTACGGCGACTCGGCAGTTGCGGAATAAAGAAGTCAAACTCGTAAAAGTACGATGGGACAACTGCGGCCGTGAGGAGTTCTCTTGGGAACGAGAACAGGCCATGCTAGAAGATTATCCAGAACTCTTCATGTCAGGTACAATTTAAGTTTTGTGCCCTTTTGTTTTGAAATTTCGGGACGAAATTCTGTTAAGTGGGGGAGAGTTGTAACACCCCAGTTTTGCAAGAGGTTCAGTCTGCAGTTCTGGAAAAATTTTTGGGTTTCTGGCAGGAGGCACACGGCCTGCGACACGGGCGTGTTGTAGGGCGTGTCGAGGCCGTGTCGACACTCGGCCCAAGTGTCGACACTTTCGCTCGACAAAGTGTCGAGAGTGGGGCACACGGCCTGCGATATGGGCGTGTCGCAGGGCGTTTCGAGGCCGTGTCGACACTCGGCCCAAGTGTCGACACTTTCGCTCGACAAAGTGTCGAGAGTGTGGCACACGGCCTGCGACACGGGCGTGTCGCAGGGCGTGTCGAGGCCGTGTCGACACTCGTCCCAAGTGTCGACACTTTTGATCGACAGGGTGTCGAGACTGGGGCACACAGCCTGTGACACGGGCGTGTCACAGGGCGTGTCCCGCTTGGTCGACTATCTTCGCTCGACATTTTTTCGCGGTGTCGACACAAAGCCTGTCGACGGGTGTCGAGACTTGGCACACGGCTTGGGACACGGGCGTGTCCCAGGCCGTGTCATCTTTCGGGTTGGTTTCCGGGCCGTGTTGTTGGAGGCACACGGCCGGCCACACGGCCGTGTCACTGGGGACACGGGCGTGTCGGGGTGAACACGGGCGTGTCGGATGCCCGTGTGCGATTCCAGGCGCGTCGATTTGAGACGGCGAATGAGGCACACGGCCCGAGACACGGGCATGTGCCAGGCCGTGTTCGGCCCAGATTTTCTATTTTCCAGGCGAATCGCGGCCATTCTTTTTCTGGTTTTGGGATCTAACGGTTCAGGCCATCTCCTGGGAAGTTAAGTCCGATTTTAGGGTTGGAAACCCTCATTTGTTTTCCAAGTCTTCTCTTTCTAAGTTCTTGAGAGAAACTAGAGCAAGGAGGAAGGAGAAGAAGGTCTTGGGCTGTAGGGAGAGTTTCGGTGCTCCAAATCGCGAGCCGAGTCCGGATCCGTGAAGCTTAGAGCGTTGCGAAGATTTCCATCCGGCTATTTTGCCATGGCAAGGAAGAGGAGTCGGAAGGTAACGACATCTCTCCTCTCGGTCCTTAGGATGCATGTCTTAGCATCATGTATTTTCTTTCTTTCTAATTTATGGGCACCAAACTCTCAAATGAGAGGGGTTTTGGTTTGCCAAGGTTCAAGAGGAACCTCCGGATTGATTGAGTCCGTCCCCGGCATATTTTGCATTAGAGATCCGCTTCGCTAATGGATTAGGCATGGTGGGTGAAGCCGTAGTCGCGACCGTTAGTCCGACTCGGTGATGTTGCATACGAACTTAGGGATTCGTAGAGTTTTCCGTTGCGGCAAGATGTCATTTGTGTTGTGGTGGTGATTGTCCCGTTTGCTTGAAAAGGTACGTGTAGTCGAACCCGGACAAGGTTAGCTCCTCGTGGCGGTAGATGGTTTCCTTGAGGGACAAGGTTAGCTCCGTATGAGTTGGAGATGGTTTCCTTGGTGGACAAGGTTAGCTCTGCACGAGTTGGAGATGGTTTCCTTGGTGCGCGGGAACGCTGCAGTACAAAGAGGGATTACGATGTATTTAGTCTTGGTTTGTGTTGTGCCAAGGCGTGGCTATGTCTCTGTGGTCGGCTGGCTATCCCGTGACATGTGCGTCATGTGTGGAGAGTGTCCCGGCGAGACTAGTCCCCTTCTGTGAGACTGACGAGAATGCCAAGCTTGGGGCAAGCCCGGGCAAAGAGGCCATGAGCGGGTGGGGTCCAGCAAGGCTTCTTAGAATCGGTCGGTCTGTGTTTGTTGGAATTCTGACATGAGACGTCAGAGCTTGCAGGCAAGCCCGGGGCTAAGCCCACGAGCGGGTGGGGCCTTGGCAAGAATTCCTTGTGGCGGCCTGTGCGCCGTTTGAGGGAGAGGTGTCTCCCTTAGTGTTTGCGGCTTTATGCCAATTGGGGAAATGTGAGTACCCAAATGAGGTGATGTTGTGCTAGATGCATACGCAGTAGGGTACCTTGGGTGAAGCCCGGGTGTTGCATTCATGTTGCATAGTAGGCCCTTTCTTTATATGCTCAACCAATAGAGAACATGTTTGATGATTGAGACATCCAAGCCTGTTTTAATGTTCTTCTGTTTATAGCTATTTTTTATTGCATATGAAGTGCTGACTTGCAGGTTGGAGGGTTCCCCGGGGTCCGTTAGGGGCGGCCGGGAGGAGATGTGTTGTTACACAGTTTGAGGTCAGCCTTTGCTGACCCACGTTACTAATAATCTTTACAGGGCAAGGATCGCATGCAGGAGCTAGCACGCCGGCCAAAAAGGCCTAAGCCCATGAAGTGTTTTTCCCTCTTTTGTAGCACTACATTGATGATGATGTTTGTTTGAGACTCTTTTGTCCGGCTTGCATGCTGAGGTAGACTAGGAGTGCTGAGCACATTCATGATTGATGTTTTATGTCTCTTTTGGACTCTTGATGTTAGGCCTTAAGGCCATTTGTTTTACTCTTTAGTGGTGGATAACTTCTAGTCCTATTTGTTTTCCGCTGTGTTGTGCAAGTGTTTTGAGTTTGGGTAGTTATATCAACTTATAATACTAAAGCTGTGGCGTTCATATGCTGTGGGGCCCCGGCCGGACCCATATTATACATCCACTACAGGGGAGGTGTTACAACCATTTACTAGCCTGGAATGAAAAGAGATGTCACCAACTTCGTGGCCCGGTGTCAGGCCTGTCAGAAGGTTAAAGCCGAATGTCGTAGTCCAGGAGGCATATTACAGCCCCTGCCGATACTAGAGTGGAAGTTCGAAGACATCTCCATGGACTTCGTCCACGGCCTACCTCGATCCCGTGTTGGGAATGACTCAATATGGGTGGTCGTAGATCGACTCACAAAGGTAGCGCGGTTTATTCCAAACCGACAGGGTGACGGAGTAGATATCCTGGCCAGGATGTTCCTAGAGCAAGTGGTACGATTTCACGGAGTACCAAAGTCCATCGTGTCAGATCGTGATGGGCTCTTCACATCTAAGGAGTGGAGGCGGGTGCAGGCGTATTTGGGAACTAAGTTGGCCTTCAGCACCGCCTTCCACCCGCAGACAGACGGACAGATGGAGAGGACGAACCGGACGATGAAGGATCTTCTTCGACTGTACATAGTGGAGCACAATGAGCTGTAGGAGCAGCTGTTGCCGTTAGTCGAATTTTCATACAATAACAGCTACCAGGCTAGCATTAAGATGGCTCCATACGAGGCCTTGTATGGAAGGCGTTGCCGAACCCCGTTGACTTGGGCTCAGGAAGAGGACCCAAAAGCCTTGGGAGTGGCTTACATCGATGACACTACAGCAGCGATACGGCTGATCCAGGAGCGAATGCGGGAAGCGCAGCGCCGGCAGGCTAAGTACTATGATGCGCGACACCGACCGGTGGAGTTTAACATGGGGGAAATGGTGTTCCTAAAAATAAAGCTCATGCATGGTGTCTCCCGGTTGAGGAAGCAGAAAAAGTTAGATCCCCGCTTCTTGGGCCCCTATCCGGTGATAGAGCGTGTTGGCCCCGTCGCCTATCGTTTAGCCTTGCCCCCAGAGTTAGGGAATCTTCATGATGTGTTTCATGTCTCTTCCTTGAGACGAGTCCTCCGGCAGCCAGAGCAGTACCTTCCTACCCCTCCAGTGCAACTAAAATCAGATAGATCCGTCCGGCTCGAACCCGTCAGAGTGCTAGATTACAAGGTAAAGACACTACGGAACAAAACCATACCGATGGTTAAGGTGCTATGGTCAAACTGTGGACGAGAGGAGTTCACGTGGGAACCTGAAGCACTCCTCTGAGAAAGCACTCAGGGCTCTTTCCACAGGTATGCTACTTCCCCCCTACTCCAAGCAAATTTTCGGGGACGAAAATCCTTTTATTTTTATTGGATTGTAACATCCCGACTTTTATTGGGCCACCAGAGCCCTAGTGGGCCCAATAAAAGTGGCTTGAACCCTACCCATGACCCGGTGAGAAATAACCCTAGGCGGGAAATCGAGCTAAAGAACTCTGAATTGAGTTCTGTTAGTTTTTGTGGCCTCGTATAGTCAATACGAGCGCATCAGAACTCGATCAGTTGGACCCCGAGGTCATATAGTGGATATGACCATTCCTCGTAAAACGCGACGAGAGCGAGATTTTGGATATCGGGCTAGAGAACTCCGAATCAAGTTCTGTCAGTTCCTGTGGCCTCGTATAGTCAATATGAGCGCATCGGAGCTCGTCGCGTCACGATCTGAGGTCTAACGACAATTTTGCACACTTCGGCCATTTTAGCGCGCTACAACGCGCAAATTTTGGACTTTCGCCGAACGGACTCCAATTCGACCCCAGTCAGAGGCGTTGGAATCGTGTGGTCAAAACGAAGTCAACAGAAGTCGTCCCGGTCAATTTTGATGACGATTGGTCAACCCGTGGTCAAATCAAGCGTAGTTGCGCACCGAAAAGCGTGCGCACACCGATTATGACACGACACCCGAACTTTGACCCGACCCCGATGACTTGGACCCACTTTGATTTTGACCATCAAGGGGGAACCACCCTAGGGTTGACTTGGTCAAACCCTCCTAAAAATCCACTTTTTAGATTTTTCTCCAAATGAGGGGCTCACCTCCTCTCCAAAGAAGGATGGCCCATGCCCCCCACACTCTCCATGGGCCCCCCAAACCAGCAAGCTCCTTGTTAGCTCAAATGGAGGCCCACCCACTTCTCTTTCCCCCTCTCTTTCTTCACCATGGAGGCCCAAGCCCATGAGGCTTTCCCCTATCCCCCACATGGGGAATATGTGGCACCTCCAGCTGTCCTTGGACAGCTGGAGGGTGGTGATTAATCCCTCCCTAGGGAGGGATTAATCCCACATTGCCAATGGGAGGGAAGCTCCCCCTCCCCCTCCCTATAAAAGGACCCCACCCCCCTCTCTTTCCCTCACACCTCTCAGAGCAGCTCCCTCCCCCTGCTTCCCCTTCTCCCACCCCCCCCCCCCCCTCTGCCGGAGCTCTGGTGGCCGGAAAAAGCCAACCCAAGGAGCTCCTCCCCCTCCACCACCACCTTGAGCCATGTCTGACTAAGCCGGCCCCTCCCAAGCCCGCCAAACTCAGGTGGAAGCCTTCTCCCTCCTTCTCCATTTTGGACGTCTTGCATGGCGCTTCCGGCGGCCGGAGCGCCGCCGCCGTCACCCCCCTCCTCTCCCGGTCAAAAAAAAGGAAAACAGCTCCGGCGGCAGCAGGCCGCCGGACCACCTCCGGAGGGAGCGTCCACCACCGGCGGGTTGGCCGGTGGTGGAGACACGGCCGACCGGTGTCCGGCCGGCGGCAGCGGATGGCCGGCCAGCGGCGGAGGAGCCTCGTAAGGGTGCGGGTTCGTAACAGCGGGGGGGGGGGGGATGAAGTTTAGGAATTTATGTATATATATAATAATATATTATATATATATATTATTATAATATTTATAATAAATATTATAATATTAATAAAGGTTTTGATTTTTTGAGGCAAAACTAAGCTCCTAGGGAGAAAGGTTTGAACATAAAAAATGTTCCCCTTGTTGAGAGCTTCCTCCACAAAAATTTTGAGAATTTTTGGAGTTGATGTGGTAATTTTAAATCCCAAATAAAAATTATTTGGTCAAATTAATGACCCAAAACTCTTCAAAAAATTATGAAAATTATTCTAGGCTCATTTTATACCCTTCCAAGGGTTGTATCAAAAGTTGAACTCATGGGGATATTTTGATATTTTCCCAAATTATGGAAGCCTAGGGTCGCGCTTGGAATTTATTACGCTCATTTTCCTCGAAAGTGAAAATTGGAGCGCGCGACCATCCTCTCTAATTTGAATAATAAATTCAAATTATCTTATAGATGAGAGTGGCTGAGGAAAGTGACCAAGCTCCGGGTGTTTTGAGGTTTCATGAACTCGTCGAGCGCCTCGACTCTCGGGTGATTTGGGCACGCTCGGAAGATGAGAGTACGAGTGGTGAGTTATGAATTATTCTTGACGAATAATGAGGGTGTAACTCCTGATAAACCCCGATTTGATTAAGCCGTGGTTAATAAGGCGCAACCAACTCATAATCGGATCTTAATAAAGGGTGTAACCCAGGGAAGCCTTATTTAAAACTGAGATGAAACTGAATCTCTCCTGGATGGAGATGGAACTGAATCTCTCCTGAGAACGGAGATGAAACTGAAACTCTCTCCTGGATGGAGATGAAACTGAATCTCTCCTGGATGGAGATGAAACTGAATCTCTCCTGGATAGAGATGGAACTGAATCTCTCCTGAGAACGGAGATGGAACTGAAAATCTCTCCTGGATGGAGATGGAACTGAATCTCTCCTAGATGGAGATGGAACTGAATCTCTCCTGAGAACGGAGATGGAACTGAATGTGCCTCCTGAATGGAGATGGAACTGAATCTCTCCTGAGAACGGAGATGGAACTGAAGCCTACTAAATAGAGTGATTGTACTACTAACCATTTTCTTTATGATTATTCCAGTCTTACACTAGTCCAGTTCCTTTATTGTTTTCAGTTCAGTACTTTCAATTCAGTACTACTCCAGTTTCGTACTGGTCAAGGTTATTTCAATACTTTCATTTCAGTACTACTCCAGTCACGTACTGGTCAAGCTTATTTCAGTACTTTTATTTCAGTACTACTCAAGTTTCGTACTGGTCAAGCTTATTTCAGTACTTTCATTTAAGTATTACTCCAGTCTCGTACTGGTCAAGCTTATTTTAGTACTTTCTATTTGGTACTACTCCATTTGCGTACTGGTCAAGCTTATCTAGTCTCGTACTGGTCACATTTCATTTCAGCACTTCAAATAAGTAGCATAATCACTGCACTTATTCTCATTGCAATTTACTATTATGATTCTGGGTCCTGCTCTGACGAGCAGTCATTGTTAAGGTTGAGCCTTAGTTGGGAATAACTGAAGTTGAAGTAGTCCTCCAGGTCTAGCCCCAAATAAAGCACTCCCACGCTCCTTGTCAAAAGTAGAGCTGAGTGTCGACCCCCGAAGTTTATGTCTAGTAGGGCAGGTCGACGTAGACCCGATATTAAATTGTTTGGCTTTTGTTTGATTGATTGTAAATTGCTTGCGGTGAAATGGTGGCGGGTCTGTCCCTTCCGCATACCATTCATACCGGTGCGGGAAGGTTGACGACTCAAGGTGATAGGGAGATGAGTATCACGGGTGACCGGCCGTTATATTCCCCGTCGGGTTTCCTCCGCTGGTCGGCCGAAATGTTTTACCGGATGTCGCTCACATCCAGGAGTACACATGGTTGTACGTTAGGGCCTGGGGTTGTGCGGTACGATCACCCCCAGAAGTGGCAGGACTGGCCACTGTCACCGACGGCCACATCGGTGAGGCCCGCGGGGCTCGCTACCCTGCTAGAACAGAAGCGGTCCAAACTATGTCGACATAGGGTTGTATGCGCGGCTTTGAATGCCTGCGGTGTGTGCGCGGCTTTGAATGCCTGCGGTGTCTCCGCGGCTTTGAATGCCTACGGTGTGTGCGCGGCTTTGAATGCCTGCGGTGTATGCGCGGCATTGAATGCAT
The DNA here is from genome assembly GCA_039583875.1 of Platanthera guangdongensis. Taxonomy (NCBI): domain Eukaryota; kingdom Viridiplantae; phylum Streptophyta; class Magnoliopsida; order Asparagales; family Orchidaceae; genus Platanthera; species Platanthera guangdongensis. Next base: position 14,046,832 of record CM077160.1, on the reverse strand, counting down.
GCGGTGTGTGCGCGGCTATGAATGCATGTGGTGTGTGCGCGGCTATGAATGCTTGCGGTGTGTGTGCAGCTATGAATGCCTGCGATAGATTCAGGATGTGAAAACCTGATGTGCTGATGAGCTAGTGGAGCCTTGTTATAACTGGTTATATTGCTGCTGCTTTTCTTCCCAGTTATGTTATCCTGCACTCTTTTATACTGCTCCTAGTTGTTTATATATGAAATGTTGTGCTAACCCTCTCTTGCTTCAGCTATTTAACTTTGTTGGGTGGGTGCGTGCTCGTCCCCAGGATGTGGATCTGGGGGGAGATTTGTTTCCACTTAGCTCTGTGACTAACAGTTATTTGATTAACCATTCACAAGAGGTGGAGCACCGTAGTGACCCGCTGCCGCAGGAGATTATGCCAGCAGCTAGATCTACCTAAGCAGATGCACCCCCGCCGTCCCCAGAGTTTAGAGACGTGAGTTCCACCGAGCAGCATAGAGAGAGAGTATATGAGGATTATATGTAGCACATGTACAGCCCACGGGCTTATTTAAGTACTTAGGCTTCGGCCCTAGAACCTCTGTATCCATGGATGTTATATAAATCTGCAAAGGTTTCCTGTTAATGCTTCCGCTATATTCTGATGGGTTGTGAATGTTATGATTCGAGCCGACCAAGGCGACCATCTAGTGCTTAGATAGGGTGGATTGTTTCCCCTAAGAGCACTGGGTGGACGTCTTGGCCCAAGTAGTACCCCTCCAGCCGACCCGGGCAAAGGTTGGGGAGAGGGGTGCTACACACACGGCCTGGGACACGGGCGTGTCCTAGGGCGTGTCAGGCTCGAGCCGATGTTTTGGCCGCGAGGTCGACAAAATTTGGAGTCGACGATCGTCGAGCAGGGAACAAGACATGAGACACGGGCGTGTCTCAGGGCGTGTCGAGCCTGTGTCGACGATCGGCCCGGGGAGTCGATGAATTTCGCTCGACGATGTGTCGAGACAAGGCACACGGCCTAGGACACGGGCGTGTCCAAGGCCGTGTCAGGCATTCGACAAACTTCACTCGACGAAGTGTCGAGATAGTGAACACGGCGTGGCGCCCAGGCGTGTTCGAGTTAGACACGGGCTAGGACACGGGCGTGTCCAATACCCGTATGAGTCTCGGGTTGTTTTCAGGGCTGTGTCGATGGGGGCACACGGCCGACCACACAGCCGTGTCAGGTGGAACACGGGCGTGTCAGATCGAACACTGGCGTGTTGGATGCCCGTGTGTTTTTCCAGACGCGTTGATTTTGACGGCGAATGAGGGACACGACCCTGGACACGGGCGTGTCACAGGCCGTGTTCGGCCCAGTTTTAGCATTTCAGGCCCGAATCAAGGTCGTTCGTTTCTTTAATTTGGGATCCAACGGCTGGGGGTTATTCCTGATGGGATACATACAGGATTGGACCTTTGAAACCCTCATTTTTACTTGAGTGGTTCTCTTTCTAAGTCAAGAGAGAGGTGAGAGCAAAGGAGGAAGAAGAAGCTTAGATTCGGCCATTGGAGGAGCTTCGAAGCTCTAAATCGCGAACCGACTTCGGATCTACGGAGGCAAGGAGAGTGCGATGCTTTTCATCCGCTTACATTTTCATGGCGCCAAGGAGGAACGCTAGGGTAACGATTCTCTTCTTGAGCGTGTGAAGCTCTCCTTCTTTGCATAGGAAGCCAGCTCTCGCGAGTTTGCGGTGAGTTGGAGGCGTTCCTTCGGGTAGATATGTAAAGTCCCCGTTGTTTAGAGTCTGTATTCGAGAACGGACATAGGAATGATGTGTGAAGCCTACCCGGACATGTTGGTCTGGATTGGTGATGTTGCATTGCATAAATGCCGGAGATGACTCCGTGCGATTGTTTGTTTTTCGGGTTTTCTACGTGGTAGATTGCAACAGGGAGCCTTGGGGATTAACCCTAAGGTACACCCGGAAAACTGGGCGGATGCGTGATCTTGCCAACTCGGTGGCCTGGGAGCCAACTTGAACATAACCGGGTTATGTGAAGTGTGATGGAAACGGGAATCGGTAGAGGTTTGACCCGCGCATATGGCTTAAACTGTCGTTGCGATGTGAGCACGGGTTAGATGGAACCGTACCCGTTCTATGTCATTCGGTTAGAGTCGTTGGCATAGATGAGGGTCTTCGGCGGTCTATGACTTAAATTGACGTGACCTATGCCAAGAAGACAAAAACCTCATATGTTTGGCCGTCAAAGTGGTAGTGGTGAGTCTGGAATGTTTATGGCTTAAATTGACGTGATATTTGCCGGTTCGCCGAGAATGTGCCCTGAGAGCATGGGGCGTGCGACCGTGCGTGCCAACGCCTGTGATGCAATGTATATTTATATACTGCTTGGTTATGCTAATAAGTGCAGGGAAGGAGCATCGCCGCCCCGTATTGGGGGCGGGATCGTTATAATTTGGTCAGCATTGCTGACCGTTGCTTTTGTTTTTCACTGTGCGGTGGTTTGTTGCTTGCAGGTGCTGCTGGACCAAGAGGTCAATAGCGGGCTAAAGCCCAAATTGCGATGCCGGCCCTTGAAGGCCTAATTGAAGTGTTTACTTGCTTTTATTCATGTATGACCGGCCTGCGTGCCATGGTTTGTAAAACATGTAATTTGAACTAAACCGTTTGTAAGGCCTTAAGGCCAGTACTTGTGTATGTACTACATTCCTATTTGGTGTATTAGTGGACATTCATGCTTGGTGTTGGGTTCTTTTAATTGCACCTTATAAACTGCTTCCGCTAGAATGTTCTGTGTAGGACGCTTTGATTGGTTGGATGGTTTCCATTGAGTAACCACCCGGTCTGTCTGTGGTATATTGCATTGGGCCCCGGCCGGACCTACTGTTATATGCTACGCGACGGATAGGGGGTGTTACACCCCAAATACGTGTATTTTCATTCCTAAGTGGACATTCATGGGTTCTTTTGTTGTTATAACGATAACACACACACATGTGCTCACCACCCCTTAAAAAGAATTCGACCACGAATTCATTTTAAGCCCGACCGAAACCAGTAGTCTGATACCAAATTATAACACCCCCTATCCGTCGCACAACATATAGCAGTAGGTCCGGCCGGGGGCCGACGTCATATACCACAGACAGACCAGGTGGTTACTCAATGGAAATCATCCAACCAATCCAACGTCATACACAGAGCATTCTAGCGGAAGCAGTTTTATAAGTTGCAATTAAAAGGACCCAGCACAAATAGCATGAATGACCACTAAACAATCCCAAAGGAATGAAGTACAGATACACAAGTACTGGCCTTAAGGCCTTACAAATTGTTTCATTCAAAATTACATGTTTTCAAACCTCGGCACAAAGGCCGGCCATACATGAATAAAGAAAACTTCCAAAATATTAGGCCTTCGAGGGACGGCACAGCAACTTGGGCTTTAGCCCGCTTTGACCGCTTGGTCCAGCAGCACCTGCGAGCAACAAACCACTGCACGGTGGCAAATAAAGGCAACGGTCAGCAATGCTGACCAAATTATAATGATCTTGCCCCCAATTCGGGGCGGCGATGCTCCTTACCTGCAGTTTATTAGCATAACCAAGCAGTATATAAATATACATTGCATCGCAGGCGTTGGCACGCACGGCCACACGCCCTGTGCACTCAGGGCACATTCTCGGTGAACCGGTCAATGTCACGTCAATTTAAGCCATAGACACCTCGGTCTCACCACCGCCACTTTGACGGCCAAACAATGAGCATTTTTTCTTCCCGGCATGGGTCACATCAATTTAAGTCATAGACCGTCGAATACCCTCATCTATGCCAACGGCTCTAACCGAACGACATAGAACGGGTACGGTTCCATCTAACCTGTGCTCACATCACAATGACAATTTAAGCCATATGCGCATGTCAAACTTCTTCGAGTCTCGTTTCCGTGACACATTTCACATAACCCGGTTATGTTCAAGTTGGCTCCCGGGCCACCATGTTGGCAGAATCACGTATCTGCCCAGTTTTCCGGGTACACCTTGGGGTTAATTCTCAAGGCTCCCTGTTGCAATCTACCACGTAGAAACCCGAAAAACACACATTCGCACGGAGTCTTCTCCGGCCATTTATGCAATGCAACATCACCGATCCAGACCAACTTGTTCGGGTAGGCTTCACACATCATGCCTATGTCCGTTCTCGAATACGTACTCTAAACAACGGGGACTTTACATATCTACCCAAAGGAACGCCTCAAACTCACCGCAAACTCGCGAGAGCGGGCTTCCTATGCAAAAGAAGGAGAGCTTCACATGCTCAAGTAGAGGATCGTTACCCTAGCGTTCTTCCTCGGCGCCATGGAAATCTACGCGGATGAAAAGCACCGCAATCTCCTTGCCTTCGTAGATCCGAAGTCGGCTCACGATTTGGAGCTCCGAAACTCCTCCAATGGTCGGATCTATCCTTCTTCTTCTTTGAGCTCTCCCCTCTCTCTAAAACGTAGACAGAGAACTAGCGGCAGAAATAATGGTTCTAAACCCTACCCTCGGGTATAATCCATTTGGAAAGACAACCAGCCGTTGGATCCCAAGAAAGACAAGCACGGCTATGATCTGAGTCCAGCCTGGAAATGGGTCGAACACCGCATCCCGTCAAGGACACCCCGTGACAACCAGTCATGAACTCCGCTCGACGATTGTCGAACCAAAATCGTCGACCGCTGCAGAATCGTCGAATGGAGAATCAATGGAAACTCGTCGAACCAGCCAAATCGTCGAACCGAGTTCCCTGGCAAAATCGTCGAACGCAGCCAGATCGTCGAATGCAGATCCCTGGCAAAATCGTCGAACGCAGCCAGGTCGTCGAATGCAGATCCCTTGCAAATCGTCGAACGCAGATTGCTGGAAAATCGTCGAACGCAGACTTTGGCTAAATCGTCGAACGCAGATTGCTGGAAAATCGTCGAACGCAGACTTTGGCTAAATCGTCGAACGGATACTTTGCTGCCAGAAATTCGAACGACCCTGACATGCCCTAGGACACATCCGTGACCCAGGTCGTGTACCCCCGACCAAATTCCAAATTTGGTACAAAATGCCTCCCGTCGCTCTTTTGAGTTTCGGGGCGTTACACAGCTAATGTTGTTCGTTACTTTGTTTGCCGCTCTTGGGTGGATGGCTAATTGTAGGTGTTGTTGCATTGAAATGAATTGAGCGGAATGGAGGCTTGCTGCTTAAGGCCCTTGAAGGTCGTTCGAAGAATGTTTGGATTTCATGTGTGGTCGGCCTGCGTGCCGATGTATGAAATTGTGCATTTGTGTAAAGAGAGAAATCTGTAAGACCATAAGGCTATAGGTGTGTGTGTTGTATACATTCCTGGTTATAGATATATAAATGTGGAGTTTATATATTAATGGACATTCGCTATGCTGAGTTCATCTAACTTAATACGTTGCGCTAGAATATTTTGAGTTAGGCTACGAGCAGATTTGGATTTCCACACGTAATTTCGCCGTCTGTCTGTGAAATATGGCGTGAGGCCCCGGCCAGACCCACCGTTATATTCCATGGGACGAGTGGAGGCGTTACAAAGGGTTAGCACAATAGCCAAAGCAATATGTATGTACCAGTAATAAGTAAGTGGAACAATATTATCAACAATTAATTAGGTTGGTTTCTAACAATATAAGCATACATACATCAACAAGAGGAGCAGTAGCATCAACATTTAAATCAGCAAGATATCCAAAATTGTACAATTTTCCATCATCGTATAACTCCCCCTAATGGCGGTTATACCATGCCGGACCAAGGTAAGAGCATGAGAAAACACACATGGGTATGAATGATTGAACTCTGTGTCACTCATATGAGGTGTTACAATCACTTCTACTATGTCGACATAGTGATCTGTTAAGAGAAGAAGCTCGCTTCCCACGCCTCATCGTCGTGGCCAGACGACGACAGTGGGTTGGTCGCTCCCACTTCTAAGTTATAGATTCACCACAACTTTCTAGGCCCTCGTACCTTTAAAAGAATAGGTACTCTCGGTGGGAACACATCCTCAGCTCGTTCGGAGATCGACCCTCTCAGCACAACCAAAACTGGTGTGAGACGGACCTATGTGGAAGGGGTAGCTAGCTCCCGGTCCTCATAACCACCACCAACAAAAGAGTTCGTCGTCACAACTTCTCCCATAGTGTATAATAGGAGGAAGCTGACGAACCCGCCACATCGATATTCTTGCACTCTCCCATGTTCTCATGCTTCAAGCAATGAATGAAATGACTACATACTTATAAACTTACCAACAATTACGGCTTGACTCGAAATTATGAAACACACGTGACTTTATAATTATCACATGCTTAAGTTAGTATTGACATACTTGCACATTCGGGAATCGTACCTTCATGAATACATTGTTTTGAATTGTTTAAACATGATCTCTAAATTCATAGCTCAATTATCAACTCCAATAAAATAACAATTTCTCGCAGCAAGTGACACGAGTTTCAGATCGTTTGCTGATTTAAGCAATGTATCATTTGAGTTAACAACTCCTTGTACGTGACAACAATGCAAAATAAAGTATACAGAGGAATATATGCATCCGTTTGTGATATATATATATATATATATATATATATATATATATATATATATATAATATATATATATATATATATATATAAATATATATATATATATATATATATATATATATATATATATATATATACATTATGATCGCCCACAATTATTAAAGCTCGATTACCTATCTCTGCTATTGTGATGAGGTTCCTGAGTTTTCTTTGTTAAGAAACAAATTAGATTTAAAATGTTTCAAGGTTAACAAGGCTTAATTATCTAATCTAATCAAGTATAAGTTCGCTAGAGTCACTAGATTTGCACATATTAATAAGTAAATCGATGAATCTTATCAATCCAATATCTTTTTATCTGTACAAAATTTTGGAGGCCACTATATATAGCATGATATGGTAAGAACTAAGAAGGTATGCAATATATTTGAGAGAGATATATACCGATGACAAAATGAATGAGCACATCTATCTAAACGTATTTCCTCAAAAAGTCTCTGGTAAGGAGGAAACTCTTGAATACCCCGCGCGACAGTACACGAATAGCAGCGGCGGGCTTCGCCACCCCCCGCGGCGGGCTTCGCCGACCCCCGACAGATTGTTTTAATTATTTTAAATTTAATTATTTTTAAATTAAATAATTTTTTGAAAATATTAATTTTAAATTATTAGAAAATAATAATTTATTTATTATTTATTATTTTGAAATTCCTTTAAATTAAAAATTAAAAAAGGCTCGTGTCGCACGCAGTTTCTTCCTCCCGGCCACCGCCGGCCTGCACGGCTAACCCCGGCTGGTTCGCCAGAGGTAGAAAATAATATTTTTTATTAATATTTTTTTAATTTTTTCAAAAATATTAATTTTAAATTATTAGAAAATAATAATTTATTTATTATTAATTATTTTTAAAATCTTTTAAATTAAAAATAAAAACGATCTACGTGTGCACGCAGTTTCTTCCTCCCCGGCCGCCGCCGGCCTGCACGGGCTACCCCCGGCGTGTTCGCCAGAGGCCGGCGAGTCTACCGGTGGGGTGCCGGGCAGGCCGCCGGCGGCCGCGAGGAAGAAAATTGCTGCAGTGAACTTCAACCATTTTATCCTCAATGGCTGCAGCGAACTGTAACCATTTCTTCCTCGCGCAGCCGGCGGAGCCGCCGCCGGCCTTCCCGGCTACCCCTGACGGGTTCGCCGGAGTCCGGCGAGTCCGCCGTTGGGTGTCGGGCAGGCCGCTGGCGGCTCACCCGGCGGCCATGAGGAGGATAATGGATGCGGTATTTTCTTTGGGGGGAGGTTACTGTTCATCGGGAATAGGAGAGAGAAAGTGAGGAAATTTTTATGGATAATTTTATTTGCAGGCCAGTCTTCTTCAAGATCCGACGGCCCGTGTTTATGAATGAAGCAAAAATTTGAGGGTGTAGGATGTTTTAACTATTTTTATGGACACGCTATTGGCAGACAATAAATCTTTTTAGAATAATATATATATATAAATATATATATATATAATATATATATATATATATATATATATATATATATATATATATATATATATATATATATATATATATATATATATATATATATATAGATATATGACATAAGTAGAACATGGTTAGATATGACATAAGTAGAACATGGTCTGCCATCGTACGCATGACCAAAAGCTGCTTGTGAGAGGGTTGCTATGTACAAACTTTACGAAATAATTATCGTTAATATAAATGCATATCTAATGTTTTAAGGGTTGGAATAACAATAAATTAAATGCCTAGATTTATTTAAGCGTTTCTACGAGAATTCGGATACAGTGGTGGTAGAAATAAATACATAAATAAATAAAACATGTTTAAGAATTTTTACAAAATCTCGAATACGGAGGTGGGGTTGCTGGAGATTTTTCACAGCCGGCCGGAGCCACCATTGCTCGGACCATCACACAGCGCCAGAGGATGGGCACACCGGCGAGGGGTTTTGTCGGTGGCCTACCGCCGCCGGAGGTCTGGAAACTGGAAGGAATTCCTTCCTGGTCCATGCACGGTGGCTGCATGCATGCAGCCACCCGTTTTTTATCCTGAGCCCCCCCCCCCCCCCCCCCACCACAACCGACAGGAAGTTAGCTCCGACCATCACCCCAAATGTGAACGCCCGGGAGGGAGCTCCGGTGGGGCATCTGCCGGCGGCCGGCTGTGACCGGCGATTACCGGAAAAATGCATTTTTTATAAATCTTTTTTATTTTTTTTTTTGGATGGAGAAGGCCATCGCCAAGGCTTTCAGCGACACTCCCCCGCCTCAAGGGCCTTGAGGGAGGGTCATGGGGACCCTACCTCCCCTTCACACGCCTCATGCAGGGCCAAAACCCGCGATGGTGGCGGAGATCGGTGGGGGTGGTCCGAAGATATCCATGGTCGGGATCGCTATCTCCGGTGATCGGAGACGGCGGGGATCGACGAGAAATGGATCTAAGAGAAGAGAGGTGTTGGAGGAACTTACATGTGTGTCGTTTAGGCGAGGGGATCGACGGGTGGCTATGGGTGATGGAGATTGCCATAGTTAAGGAAGAAGGCTCGTCTGGTTGTCGTCGGGCTGGCTTTCTGGCTGGTTAGGGGAGCTGGGAGGTAGAGAAACGAAATCCAACCTCCCATGGGGTTTATATACGGGTGGGGGTTGATTTTGCATTTTAGAAAGGGAATAAATCCTACTTCCTTGAGGAGAAACACCTCCCCCTTGATTTTTGCGGCCCAACCCTTCTCCCTCAGCCTAAAAAAGTAGGAAATAATCCCCCCCCCCAAGCTCTCCCTTGGCATGGAGAATAATTAAAGTTAATATGAGAAAGATTTATTATTATAGTTAATTAAATACAATTAAATTTGAATTTAAATTTTTAACACAGCCTTCTGGAATTATCTCATAATTTTGTGACGTATTTTTATATTTTCTTTAATTTTATTAGTGTGTCTAACATGATTAAAATAAAATAAAATAAATTTACATTGGGTAATATATTTTAATTCATAAAACCAATCTTACTATTCTTAGGGTTTCTTGGTAAAAATTTGAGATTTTTTCGGATATGTTTTGCTATTTTTACTATTTCTCATTAGTCATTTAATTTAATAATTATTTAAATAAATAATTTATCTAAATATTTTAATTAACTTTGAGGTCATCCCTTTAGTCATGTGGCCTAATGCAGCTACTTTAACATGTTGATGGCTCAAGGGCACCTCACGTCAATAGGCTGATCAAGTCGGGTGGCTTGGTGTGCATTTAGCCTAATTATAATAATCTCGAGTTTACGCAAGTTTAAGTTGATCGGCGTGACGAGTGTGTGTCGTAATAGATCAATTAGACTTATTTAGAGTATTAGTGCACTTTTCATGTCTTAATTGGATTTAATAGGATCTAATGAGTCACTCACACACATATAAGAGTCTAGTATTCGTGTAAGTCAAAAAGTGCTCAAAAGACACGGTGGGTGGATTGAGTGACTTATTAGGTCAACCACACCCAATATGGAATTAACCTATTATCTGGGTTTCGAACAAGCCTGCGGAAACCTAGTTGGTCAAATAACAACAAGGGGTTTAGAAGCCGAATTGGGATGTTACAAATCCAAAAAGTCTAACAATTTTTGTCCTCGAAAATTCGATTGAGTTGTGGTGTTCCCAAAAAGGTTGGTTAACATGCTTTGAATCAGTGGTACGAATAAAATATTATGTGTTACTTGACGTAAAAAGATCTTGGTATAGTTCACGCATCTGATCTTCAGGCTCCCATGTAGATTCCTCAGTCCCACAGTTGTCCCATTGTACTCGGACAAGTGGGATCCTTTTTCTTCGCAAGACCTTTGTCTCGGTATCCATAATCCACATCAGCTTGAGGGATACAAATCGATCGGGCTCTACCGATTTGGGAGTCTCCTGGATAATGTGCTCGGGGTGTAGTAGAGCACGCCTTAATGAAGAGACATGGAATACGTCGTGCAGCTCCTGTAACTCCGGTGGTAGCTCTAGCCTGTACGCCACTTCACCAATCCACTTTGTGATGGTATATGGTCCCATGTATCTTGGGCTCAACTTTCATTGGCGGTAAAGTGGGGATACACCATGACGCGGGCGAATCTTCAAGTAAACCTTATCACCCACCGCGAACTCAACGTGTCGATGATGGGCACTATAGTACTTGACATACCGGCACTGAGCTTCATGTAACCTCTCTTGCACCATCTAAACTATTTCTATGACATTCTCTATAAAAATAGGCCCCAAGGCTCTTGGATTCTCATCCTGGGCCCAAGAAAGTGGAGTTTGACACTTTCGACCGTACAAGGCTTCGTACGGGGCCATGCCAATACTCGTCTGATATGTATTATTGTAAGAGAATTCTACCATGGGTAGTAACTTCTCATATGGTTCTTTTTTATCCACTAAGCATAACCAAAGGAGATCCTCCAAAGTCCAGTTTGTGCGCTCTATTTGCCCGTCCGTCTTAGGGTGGAATGTCGTGTTGAATGCCAGTTTGGTTCGTGAATATGCCTGAACACTTCGCCACTCATTGGAGGTGAATCTACCATCCCGATCTGAAACTATAGTCTTTGGCACACCATGGTAATGAACAACATTTTTGATGAAGAGACACACTAATTTACTAACACCATCATCTCGGTGATTGGGAATGAATCTCGCCACTTTCGTCAATCGGTCAACCACCACCCAAATAGAGTCATTCCCCGTCCGAGAGCGGCGAAGGCCATGGAAGAAGTCCATGGATATGTCCTCAAATTTCCACTATGGGACGAGAAGTGGTTGTAGCAACCTGACGGGGCTCTTGCACTCTTCTTTGACGAGCGAACATGTCGGGCAATGCGTCACAAAAGATACCACGCCTCGCTTCATACCTGACCACCAAAATGACTTCTTCTGATGGCTTTCATACAGAATCTCATGTCGAAGATGTCCACCAGAAGGAACAAATATTCAATTTCGAAAGTAGAGAATCTAATCTCTTATATGAAAATCCGGGTGCTCCTTTCCATCCTTCAAACAGGCAATCCCGTCCTTGAATAAATGGTCATCCGACTGGGCCTTCCTGATCATGTCCCATAGATCACATTTTATCTCCATTCAGTATAAATGATGTGTTGTCGCAACTGAATCTCTCGGGTTAATCATCATGATTCTCATCTCTTCGAGGGTATGCACTATCTCTCTCAGGGTACACACCATCCAACTGGCAAAGGCTGTAGGGCTCCTACTCAGAGCATCCGCGACCGTGTTTGCCTTGCCAGGGTGGTACTGAAGATCAAAGTCATAATCGCACAGAAATTCCAACCATCATCTCTGTCGTAAGTTCAGTGCTTTTTGTATGAAGACGTACTTGAGGCTCTTGTGGTCTGTACAAGTAGTGCCTCCATATCTTCAGTGTGAAGACCACTGCCCCTAACTTCAAGTCATGTGTTGCATAGTTTTTCTCATTCACTTTTAGTTGTATAGAGGTGTAGGCAAACACCTTCCCACTTTTCATCAAGACTGCTCCTAAGCCTTGTTGACAAGCACCTGTGTACACCTGGAATCCCTCCTAGCCTGAGGGAATGGTCAGTATGGGGGCGGAGGTGAGCCTCCCTTTCAACTCCTGGAAGGCCTCTTCACATTGTGGTGTCCATATAAATGGTGCATCCTCCATTGTTAGTGATGTCAGTGGTAGTGCTATTTTGGAGAACCCCTCTACGAACTTACGATAATATCCCGCAAGCCTGAGAAAACTCCTCACATCTACTGCTGAACGAAGCTGTGGCCAATCCCTGAAAACCTGAATCTTTGTTGGGTCCATTGTTGTACAGTCGGCACTGATAATATGACCCAAGAAGACAACCTACTTTAGCCAAAACTCTCACTTTGAGAACTTTGCATACAGTTGGTGCTCCCAAAGTTTTTGGAGTACCTTCTTTAGGTGTGTGACATGCAATTCTTCTGAAGCTGATTATACCAGGATGTCATTAATAAATACAATCACAAAATGATCGAGATATGACTCGAACAATTGATTCATCAAAGACATGAATGTTGTTGGGGCATTTGTGAGCCCGAATGGCATCATTGTTAATTCGTATTGCCCATGCAAGAGCTGAATGCAGTCTTATCAATGTACCTATCCTCAATCCTGAGGTGATAGTATCATGATAGAAGGTCAAGTTTGGAGAAACACCGAGCCCCATTCAACTGATCGAACAGGTCCTTTATTCTTGGAAGAGGGTAAGTGTTCTTCACAGTCAATCAGTTCAACTCTCGATAGTCGATGCAGAGCTGAAGGGAATCATCCTTCTTCTTCACAAATAGCACATGTTCTTTCCAAGAGAAGAGCTGGTTCGGACGAATCCCGAATCCACCAATTTCTGAAGCTATACTCCGAACTCTGCTAGCTCCTTCAGTGCCATCCGGTAGCGAGATCTCGAGATGGGACAAGCTCCATGTGTGAGATGAATCTGAAAATCCACCCCCCACCCCCGACATGGAGGTATGCCTGAGAGCTTCTCCAGGAAGACATGTGGATAGTTCTTCACCACTTTAACGTCAGTCAATTCTAATGTTTGCCCTGTCATCCCAAAGTAAATGACAAACACCTATTCACCACTCATATCAGCCTTAGTTGCTTGTATGGAATTTAGTGTTAGGCGGGAAATAGAGGGTATACCATGATAAGTGACTGTTCCTCCCGTTGGCACCTAGAGAAACACCTTTCTATTCTGGCAGTCGATCCGGGTCATATGCTCTGCGATCCAATCCATTCCCAATATCAGGTCAAAGCCTGAAAGTTGTAGTACCACTGCTTCTACCTCCATCTCCTGATCACCGATCTTGACTCTAAATTTGCAAAGGTCTGAAGATGTCATTTCAGAGCCATCGGGGTCTCACAAATGTAGCGGTTTCCTGGCAGGTAAACCACTCCCAACTCTCGATGTATGAAGTTATGGGACACGAAAGAGCGAGTGGCACCTGTGTCGAAGAGCGCTTGAGCTGCTCGATGATTGAAACATAGGATCCATGTGGTAACAATTGATTTTTTTAACACTGATGTATATAAGCATATACAAGAAGATGTAACAATTAAGGTATGTAAGACAAATTCACGTACCATTCACCACGTCAGCGGTGGTGTGTGCCCTCTATAAGTCCAATTCATAGGCTTGTGGGGGAGGTTATTGTTGTCCACTCCGGGATTACCCCGACTATGACCTACACCCCGCTGAAACTCACAGTGTCCTTCTCTCAGTGCTAACAATAGGCACTGAGGTCGTAAGTGCCTCACTTCATTGCAGTGAAAGCAACGTCTCTTGAAAGGCCGCTGCTTAGCCGCATATGCTGGTGCAGTTTGACTGGTGCTGAGCTGGAAGAAGGTCACCCTACAGTCTCGTCCCGATGCCGATGGGCGTGAAGTGATAATTCTTGGTATATTATTTGCTGTTCCCTGTCATTTTACATACGGTTTAGGTTAGCCTCTTCTGCCCAAGGTATTCCCCA
>CM077160.1:13950948-14032225 GCA_039583875.1 Platanthera guangdongensis | reverse complement strand
ACACTTCTAAACTTGGTGTACTACTCAACATCTTGGCTAAGTACTAGGCACTAGCCTTCAAGGTTAGGATGTAACTCCCTCAGTCCTTGTTTTCAAATTTACTTTGACCTCAGGCTGCTTTCTGTCTCCATCTTGAGACTACTGATCCCCCTGGATGTTTCGCTCCAACTCCTTGTTTCTTGCAAGGTAGTTATTGAAGTCTTGGTACATCTCGACGTACACTCATTTGAGATTGTCAGGACATCTCTTATTTCTAGAGCAACTGTTGTGTCTCAGCACATATCCTGGGGTTAACACCTATGGTTCTGTTTGGGTACATTTCTGATGTTTGAAAGAGCCTCACCCTTGATCGACATCATTATTCTGTTTGTGATTTAGTTTGGCGTAAGTAGTAGGGAACGACTTCTCCATTGTGTCGACACCTTGAAGTTAAGTGTCGAACTTAAGAAGATGTCGACACTCCAGAGGTAGTGTCGACACTTTTGAGAATGTGTTGAGACACCTGATGTGTGTCGACACAGTGATGCAGATGTCGACACCAGAAGGATGTGTCGAGTCTTCATGCTGTTGTCGACACATTTCTTCAGCATGTCGACACTCAGAGTTTCGACTCCCAGGAAATTTGTCTGAGTGTGTCGACACTTGGAGGCCGTGTCGACACTCAGCAAATTTCAACAGAGTCTAAGTATAAGTGTCGACATAATGAAGAATGTGTCGACACACAGCAGAAGACTCAACACATGAAGAAAGTGTCGACATAATAAAGAATGTGTCGACACACAGCAGAAGACTCAACACATGAAGAAAGTGTCGACACCAAGAAGATGTGTCGACACTCAGCAAAGTTCAACAAATTCTAAGTACAAGTGTCGACACAAAGGAGAAGTGTTGACACTCAGCCAAAGTCTCAACAAAAGAAGAATGTGTCGACAAAAGGAGCTGTGTCGACACTCAGAAAAGTATCAACACAGAAGGTAGGTGTCAACACTAAGAATATGTGTCGACACTCAACAAGTATCACACAAGAAGATGTGTCGACACAAAGGAGTTGTGTCGACACTTACAAGAATTCAACTAAGTACTGAAGAACAAGGAGTTGTGTCGACACACAATATCAGTGTCGACACATGTTGAAGAAGCAGTGTCGTGAAGTAAATTCTACAACACAAGGAGTTATGTCGACACCTTGAAGGCTAGTGCCGACACTTAGCTACTTGTGTCGACACTTAGTCTATAAGTGTCGACACTTAAAGATAGACTGTCTCGACACTTTCAGACAGTTACAGATATTTCAAAACTGACTGCATGACTTGACAGCTGCCATTCCAGCCGGTCTACTGCAACTGTCAGAGTTGTCAGAAAGCTGTTAGGAACCGGATCAGCCGGTCACCATGAAGAATGCCTATATATAGGCTTATTCTGTCAACAGAAAGAGATGATCAAAGGATCGAAAAAGAGAAGATTGAGAAGATCAAGCAATTCACTGAAGAATCAATTCAAGTAAAGATCTAAGTAGTTGGAGAGAGAGAGCTCCTTCCAAGAAGACAGCTGTTGGAACCAGGCTGTGAAGAAAGTTTCAGATTAGTTCTGATTCTTAAGTTAGCAGTGATTGAAGATCAGCTGTAGAGAGTATCAACCCTATTGTGTTCTACATTTAAGAAGCTTTGAAGAAAGCCAAGTGAGGTTGATCTCATCAGAGTTCTTTCAAGAACTCATCAAGAAACCTGTCAATTCTTCTCTCTTATTCTGAGTTGTAGGTATATACATTGTATTCTTAATTTCTTATAGGATCCTTAGGGATCTGAGTTGTAAGCCTGAAATATAAAGACTGAGTGGTAGGGCCTATGTGCCTGAGTGTAGGAGATTCATTTCTCTGAGTGTAGGCCTTGTGCTGAGTGTAGGTCTTTGTGAAGACTGAGTGGTAGAGCTGTTGAGCCTGAGTTGTAGGAGTGGGATCACTCTGAGCTGTAGGAACTTGGTTGGGGTTTTGAGTGTAAGATCTGAGTAATAGTGGAGGAGTTTGGCTGAATCTAGTACATTACTAGATAGGCAAAGGGAAAGTGGATGTTCCCAAACCTTGGGGAACCACTATAAAACTGTGTGTACTCTGTGTGTATGTGATTTTGTGGTTGTTGTTTTTATGTTTGTGAAATCTGTGATATAATCTGCCTAAAATTTGAAATAGATAAGGTCACCTATTCACCCCCTTCTAGGTGATTAAGTACAATTTCTTTCAAGTGGTATCAAAGCGAGGTTACTCAAAAAAGGACATAACTGTCTGAGTAGATCCTGTTGGCAGATTCAGATTAATCAAGCACATAATCAAGAAATCAAGAAAATGGGTTCAACAGAGAATCACAAAGAACTTGAATCCATGAAGTTGCCAATATGCAGAAAGGAGATTTTTGGCATCTGGAAAGAAAGGGTTAGACTATTTATGGAAGCCTCTGACCCTAGAATTTATATCACAGTTAAAGAAGGGTCATATGTGCCAATGAAGATATCTGTGTTGGATGTAAATCAGAGAACTCCTAAGGACTTTTCTGAAAATGACAAAGGATGAGATTATTCTGGCTACAATGGACAAAAGGGCTCAGAATATCATTGTAAGTGCCATAGATGATGCTATATTTCAGAACTTGATACACTGTAAAACATCAAGGAGATGTGGGATACTCTGATAGTGTACATGGAGGGTTCTGAAGAAGTTAGACAGGACAGAAAGTCTTTGTTAACCAAGAATATTAGAGCTTCAAACAAGGCAGGTCTGATAGCATAACTGAGTGTTACAAGAATTCTACAGGATAGTTAATGAGTTAATGTCCTATGAAAGAGAATTCAGCAATTATGAGATGAATGATAAGTTCTTGAGGTCCCTAACAAAGGACTGGGACACCAAGATTTGTGCCAATAAGGGAAATGGCCAAGTTAGCAGATATTCCTCCTCCAACTTTGTTTGGAAAGCTGTTATCCTATGAAATACAGCTAATGGTAAGGAAAGAAGAGGAGAAGACTACCAGAATTGAGCATAAAGAAAGAGCAATGGCATTCAAGACAGAAGCCATCAAGAAATATAAAAGTAAGTCTCCATCTCCTCCCCAAAAGCTACTGAGACTGAGTCAGATGAGTCAGAAAGCAAGAATTCTGAAAACAGTGAGAGTGATGAGGACTTTGCAGCTTTCACAAGACATTTTTAGAAATTCCTAAAGAGAAACAGTGGAGGACAAGGCCATCCATGTCACAGAAGTCATCAAAGAATGACAGGAGAAAGCCCAAGTCAAATATACTTCATCTTCAAGGATAGTTTGTTATTGTTGTAACAAATAAGGACATGTTGTTGTTGACTATCCAGAGAAGAGGAGAGAGAGTCAACAGATAAGAAGAAGACTCAAATCAAGGGCAAGAAGGAAAGGTCCTTTGTTGCCAAGAAGGACAAAAGCCTGTCAGATATGCCTTCTTCAGAAACTGATTCAGAAGCTGAAGCTTATTTGGACTATTTGCTGAAGAAGAGGAAGAGGTTTCATCCAGTTAATAAACTCTATATATGATCAAGAGGACAATCAGTGCCAGGGACTAATGGCTTTATCAGAAGGAGATAAAATTCAGGAGCAGCCTGGACCTAGTCAGGTACAAAACTGTTCTTCAAGTTCAGTTTCTTGTACTGGTTCAGAATCAGATTCATCAGCATCAAGTGATGAGAGTGAATCTGAATCTGAAGGAGATATTCATCAATTGATTTATGAATATAGGGTAGTGTTGCAAGCTTTGAAGAAAAACAAATCCTTGACCAAAAGTCAGGCTAAGGAAATTGTTAATCTTAAAGTTGCTGCAATAGATTTTGATAAGTTGATTGATCAAAAACTAAATGAAATAGCCAGTCTGAAGAACATAACTGTTATTCAGATGGGAACTATAGCATTCAAGAATGATCAAATCAGAAATCTATAGATTAGTCTTCAGAAAGAGAGAGACATAGTTGCAAGTTTTCTAAACCAAAGTCTGTTCTACCCTTGATAGATGAATTTGTACATCAAAAGGGTAAAACTGGATTAGGGTTTACAAAACCTGCTAGGACTGTTCAGTCCAAGTCTAAGGGCAAAGCCCCAGTACTCAACAAGCCTGCTGTAAACAAAACTGCCAGGGTTGTACCTAAGCAAAGGTACAACAGATTTGAGTGCTGGTGCTGTGGCAAGGTAGGCCACTTTGCCATAGACTGTTGGCACAATTCTTGTGCCAAGGTGAGTAGCAATCTGCCTGCTAGAAAAGCTACAGGTAGTTTTGTTAAGAGACAAACTAACAAGCACCAAGGACCCAAGAATTTTTTGGGTTCTAAGGTTAACTAATCTGTTTTGCAGGTGAGTCCAAGTGGCCATGCCCCAATATGGTACTTGACAGTGGATGTTCCAGGCATATGACTGGAACTAGGGGATTGCTAAAGGACTACACACCAATCAAGGATGGTCCTAAAGTCACCTTTGGTGGTTCTGAAAAAGAATCATCAAAGGTTTTGGTAATATTTATAGCAACCTTATAATAATACTCAAGTGGCTTATGTTAAAGGTTTGAAACACAACCTTATTAGTATAAGTCAACTGAGTGATTTAGGATATGACATCTCATTTGTTAAAATGGTTGTCATATCAGGAGGTCAAATGATCAGGAGATCATTCTGACAGGTTACAGAAAGAGAAATGTTATTGTCTAGACATTATGTGTGAGAACAATGTTTCTCCAGTGTGTCTTGTAGCTGATGAGAAAGTCTCTCATTGTGTCAAATGGCACAAAAGACTAGCCTATCTAAACTACAAGACAATTGGCCAACTCTATAGCAAAGTTAGTGAGGAATGGTCCTCAGGTTAAGTGTATTAAAGATGGATATGTTCAGCTTGTCAAAAGGGCAAGCAGACTAGATTCACCTTTAATAGCATTGAGAACAAAGATGCTGTGAGGTGCTTATACCTCTTGCATATGGATCCCTTTGGTCCCTATGCCAGTTCACATCCTAGGTAGGAAGGTCTACACATTTGTGGTTGTAGATGACTACTCAAGGTTTTCCTGGGTGTTCTCCTTAGACAGAAATCTGAAACACCTAGTATCTTCTATAGTTTTTGTCAAACAAATTCAGAATAAGTTAGACAGTATAGTGGTCAAAATAAGAAGTGACCATGGTACTGAATTCCAGTCTGATAGCATGACAAAACTATGTGAAGAGTTTGGATATTTCAAATATTTCTTCACCAAGAACACCTCAGCAAAATGACATTTCTGAAAGGAAAAATAGAACCTTGATTGAGGCTGGTAGAACCCTATTAAGTGACACATATCTCCAGATTATTTCTGGGCTGAGGCAGTAAACACTGCATGCCATGTAATTAATAGGGCTACTATCACCAAGAGGCACAATAAGACCCCCTATGAGATTGTGAAAGGCAGAAAAACCAATCTATCCTATTTCAGGATCTTTGGTTGTAAATGCTATATACTTAACAATGGTAAGTCTTACTTGACCAAGTTTGCTATCAAATCCCAAGATGGGATCTTTGTTGGGTACAACAACAATAGTAAGGCTTATAGGGTCTACAACTTGACTACTCAGGTTGTAGAAAAGTCAGTACATGTAGTATTTGATGAAGCTAGACTCATTAACAATGAATTGTCTAGTAGTATTTACAGCTCTACAGGTGTAACTAAGAAGATGGACAAGCTCACTATTGAAGAAGGATCTACTGCAAGTCAGCATGTGGATGATAGTGGCTGTTGTCCAGGGGGAGTACTAGATGCACTGATGCAGAAGAAGACCAAGGAGTGCAGCAAGTTGAAGAAGCTGAAGGAGTTCAACCAGAAGCCAGGCTGCCTCTAGCTAATAGACATCTAAAAGATCATCAGCAATTCAAATTATTGGTGATCTAAGTCAAGGGGTATAAACAAGGAGCAGAAATCTAAGTTTAGTACTCTACTCCAGTTTTCTATTCCAAGTTGAGCCAAAGAAATTTGAAGAAGCCATCCTAGACTCTCATTGGATTGAGGCAATGCAAGAGGAGCTGAATCAGTTCAAGAGATGTAAAGTCTGGGAGCTTGTTCCTAAACCAAAAGACCACAACATAATTGGAACCAAGTGGATCTTTAGGAACAATATGGATGAATATGGAGTGATCTCAAGAACAAAGCAAAACTGGTTGCAAAAGGATATAGGCAGGAAGAAGGTATTGACTTTGATCAAACCTTTGCTCTAGTAGCCAGAAATAGAGGCAATAAGGATGTTCTTGGCCTATGCAACCTATCAGGATTTTAAAGTATACCAAATGGATGTTAAGCCAGCATTTCTGAATGGAAATCTGAAAGAAGAAGTCTATGTGGAACAACCATCAGGTTTTGTTGATTCAACTCAACCTAATTATGTCTATAGACTTAGGAAGGCTTTGTATGGGTTAAAACAAGCCCCTAGGGCTTGGTATGAAACCCTGTCTAGTTTGCTCATTGAGAATAAATTCACAAGGGGGAAAATACAAGACTCTATTCCTTAGGGAATCCAGAGGCAAGATCATTTAGTCCAAATACATGTAGATGACATCATATTTGGGTCTACTGAAAGTAGTGTTTGCAGAAAGTTTGCAAAACTAATGCAAGGACAATTTGAAATAAGCAGTATGAGGAACTTAAGTTCTTCTTGGGTCTCCAAGTTAGACAGACTGAGAATGGTTTATCCATATGCCAGTCTAAGTTCACCCTAGAATTAATAAGGAAGTATGGTATGGAATCATCCAGTACCATGAAAACTCCTATGGGGTCAAGTATGTCTCTTAGCAAGATGATGCAGGGAAACCTGTAGATGAGACTTTGTATAGAGGGATAGTTGGATCCCTATTGTATTTGACTGCAAGTAGACCAGATATCATGTATGCTACATGCGTCTGTGCTAGGTATCAAGCTTGCCCTAAAGAATCTCATTTGACAGCAGTCAAAAGAATTTTGAGATATCTAACAGGCACACCTTATCTAGGCCTTTGGTACCCTAGGAATGGAGACTTTGAACTGACAGGTTATTCAGATGCAGATTTTGCAGACTGCAAGGAAGATAGGAAAAGTACAACTGGAACCTGTCAATTCCTAGGTGGAAGACTGATATCATGGAGTAGCAAGAAACAAACAAGTGTGGCTATCTCCACAGCAGAATCAGAATATGTGGCTGCAAGAAGTTACTGTGCTCAACTTTTATGGATACAACATCAGCTAGAAGACTATTGTATTCAAGTAAGTAGAACACCTCTATTTTGTGATTCTACTAGTGCTATATCTATTGCAAACAATCCTGTTTCCCATAGTAGGACTAAGCACATAGAAATAAAATATCATTTTCTAAGGGAACATGTGTAAAAAGAAGATATTTCACTAGAGTATGTTAATACAGATAATCAACTAGCTGACATGTATACTAAGCCTTTAGAAGAAACCAAATTCAATAGGTTTAAAATTGAATTAGGTATGATAAACTTAGAATAAGTGTTGGGTACATTGGTCAAATGTACCTGATTTGAAGAAGCCTCACCCAACTCAATGATATACATCATAATGTATTTGATGTATGTTGAGTTTACTTGTGCAGGTTAAGAAATCACTGGACTGAAGCAAAAAGTTTCTAAGTCCATGTGTCGACACCCAGAGGGAAAGTGTCGACACCCAGACAAGCAGTGTCGACACTTGGAGTCATTGTGTCGACACCTGGGATGCAGAGTCGACACCAGACAGAAAGTGTCGACACTTGGAGCTGTGTCGACACTCAGTGAAGATAAGTGGCAGACAGTAAGTGTCGACACAGGAGCTGTGTCGACACCCCAAGAAGTTGTGTCTACACCAGTAAGTGTCGACACTTGGAGCTGTGTCGACACTCAGCAAAAGTCTGCAGAGACTAAGTTAAAGTGTCGACACTCACAAACATGTGTCGACACTCAACAGAAAGAGTCAGCACTTGAAGTATGTGTCGACACTCAGCACAATGTGTCGACACACAACCAGAAGAGTCAACACTTGAAGTAAGTGTCGACACCCAGCACAATGTGTCGACACTTAGCTAAAGACTACACTTGAAGAAAGTGTCGACACAAGGAGCTGTGTCGACACTTAGCAAAGAAAAGAATTATCAACAAAATATTCTAAGTACAAGTGTCGACACTAAGGGAATGTGTCGACACTCAGCTGAAGTCTCAAACAACAAGTTTGTGTCGACACAAGGAGCTGTGTGACACTCAGCAAGTTTCAACATAGAAGACTATGTGTTGACACCAAGAAGCAGTGTCGACACCTGACAGATTCAACACAAGAAGATGTGTCGACACAAGGAGATGTGTCGACACTTAGAAGAATTCAGCAAAAGCTAGAAGAACAAGTACTTGTGTCGACACTCATTTCAGTGTCGACACATGCAGAAGAATCTGTGTCGAGACATACAAGGAGATGTGTCGACACCTTGTAGACTTGTGTCGACACTTACACAACATGTGTGTCGACACTTGGACTATAAGTGTCGACACTTAAAGACAGAAAGTCTCGACACTTACAAACAGTTAGAGATTTTCAAGAAGTGACTGGATGACTTGACAGCTGCCGTTCCAGCCGGTCTACAACAACTGTCAGAGATGTCAGAAGTCAGTTATGAACCGGACCAGCCGGTTACCATGAAGAAGGCCTATAAATAGGCACCCACAGTTTACAGAAACCGTGTGTGTTGTGGTTTTGAAGTTATTGATCAGATTATTGTCAAGAGTACAGTTTGTTGAAATACAAATTATTGAAGTGGTTACCCACAGTATCAACACAAGAGAGATCTTGCATTCCAAGTGCAGATCTAAGAAGTTGGAGAGAGAGGGCTCCTCCAAGAAATCAGCCTCTGGAACTAGGCTGAGAAGAAGGATTCAGATTCAATTCTGGATCTTAAGTAGCAGAGGTCAAGGAACTACTGCAGGAGGATTCAGTCTTATTCAGTTCTACTCAAGAAGCTTTGAAGAAAGCTAAGTCAGATTGGATCCAGCTGAGTTTCTTCCAAGAACTCATCAAGAATCTCTCAACTTCCCTCTTATCTTTCTGAGTTGTAGAGTTATTATTTGTAATACCTTTAACTGTAGGATCCTTTGTATCTGAGTGATTTGTAAGCCTATAATTATAAAAGGCTGAGGGTAGGGCTTGTGAGCCTGAGTGTAGGAGATTGAGATCTCTGAGTGTAGGCCTTGTTGGCTGAGTGTAGGCCTTGGTTGGCTGAGTGTAGGCCTTGATTGGCTGAGTGTAGGCTTTGGGATAAAGCTGAGTTGTAAGGCTTTGGGCCTGAGGTAGGAACCAATTTGGGTTCTGAGACAGTGGAGGAGTTTGGCCGAATCTAGTACACTGCTAGATATGCGAAGGGGGAAAGTGGATGTACTCATATCTTGGGGAACCACTATAAAACACTGTGTGCTGTGCTGTGATTGTGCTGTGGATTAGCTGTGTATGTTTTGTTATTGCTGTTTGCTGTGCAAAAGTAGTTAGAAATCTGTGATATAACTGTTTGGCTGCCAACAAAGTTAGAAAAGGATTAGGTCACCTATTCACCCCCCCTCTAGGTGTTTAGGTACCATATCTTTCAAGTGGTATCAGAGCGAGGTTCCTCAAAATAAGGACTAACAGCCTGAGGAGATCCTGTTTGGCAGATTCAGTGTAAGGGAAAACACAGATTCAAGAAATTCAAGAAAATCAAGAAACATGGGTTCTTATGAGAATCACAAGGAATTGGGTTCCATGAAATTACCCATATGCAGGAAAGAGATCTTTGGGATCTGGAAAGAAAGGGTAAGGCTATTTATAGAGGCCTCAGACTCACAGTAAAGGAAGGGCCTTATGTGCCTATGAAGATTTCAGTTCTAGATGCAAATCAGAGAACCCCAAAGGATTTCTCTGAGATGACTAAGGATGAAATTGTCCTAGCCACCATGGACAAGAGGGCACATAACATAATAGTGAGTGCATTGATGATGCACTTTTCAGAACTTAATTCACTGTAAGATAGCAAAAGAGATGTGGGATACTCTCATTGTCATATAGAAGGTCTGAAGAAGTTAGGCAAGATAGGAAGTCCTTGCTAAATCAGGAGTATGAAAGCTTTAGGCAAGGAAAGGGTGATAGCATCACTGAGTGCTATAAGAAATTTTACAGAATAGTTAATGAACTCATGTCTTATGGAAGAGAGTTCACTAACTATGAACTAAATGACAAGTTCTTAAGGTCCCTAACCAAAGATTGGGACACCAAGATCTGTGCCATAAGAGAAATGGCTAAGTTGGGGGAAATTCCTCTCCCACACTGTTTGGCAAGCTATTGTCTTATGAAATGC
This sequence comes from Platanthera guangdongensis, assembly GCA_039583875.1. Taxonomy (NCBI): domain Eukaryota; kingdom Viridiplantae; phylum Streptophyta; class Magnoliopsida; order Asparagales; family Orchidaceae; genus Platanthera; species Platanthera guangdongensis. Next base: position 14,021,868 of record CM077160.1, on the reverse strand, counting down.
AGTTAACAGTGAGAAAGAGGAGGAGAAATCAACAAGGACTGAGCACAAAGAAAGAACTGTTGCTTTCAAGACAGAAGTTCCAGAAAGTGCAGGAATAAGTCTTCAACTCCACCTCCAGAGGTAGTTGAATCAGAGTCTGATGAGTCTGTCAGCACAAAGTCTAAGAGCAGAGTGAAAGTGATGAAGACTTTGCTGCTTTCACTAGACACTTTCAGAAGTTTTTGAAAAAGAAACAGTGGAGGTCAAGGCCTTCTACATCACAAGGAAAGGAAGACTCTTATCAGAAAAAGAGGTCTTCAAGAATGACAAGAAAAGGAAAAAATCAAGCAAGGCAACTGGTCAAAGATTATTTGTTATTGCTGCAATAGCACAGGGTGCTATGTTATTGCAGATTGTCCAGAGAAGAGAAAAAAGGAATCTGGTGACAGGAAAAAGACTCACTTCAAAGGGAAGAAAGAAAAGTCTTTTGTTGCTAAGAAGGAGAAGACTCTATCAGATATCTCTTCTTCAGAAACTGAGTCTGAGGCTGAAGCCTACATAGGGCTGTTTGCAGAAGAAGAAGAGGAAGAATTCATGCAGATCTGGAGTCAATTTATGAACAAGAAGACAGTCATTGCCAAGGGCTAATGGCTTTGACAGAGAGTGCCAAAATCCTGGAGCAGCCAGGACCCAGTCAGGTACAAAGTTCAAGTTTAAATTCAGTTTCTTGTTCTAGTTCAGAATCAGATTCTTCTTCATCAAGTGATGAGAATATATCTGAGTCTGAGGAAGATATTCATCAGCTTATAGATGAATATAAGGTACTGTTGCAAGCCTACAAGAAAAGCAAGACCCTAGCCAAAAGTCAGGCAAAGGATATTGCTGATCTCAAGGCTGTTGCAACAGATTTTGAGAAGCAATTTGATCAAAAACTGAATGAGGTAGCCAGGCTGAAACACATTACAGTGATTCAGATGGGAACTATCACCTATAAGAATGATCAAATTAAGAAACTGGAGATCAATCTTCAGAAAGAGAGAGAGCTTGTTGCTAGGTTTTCAAAACCTAAATCAGTGTTACCTTAATTGATGAATTTGTTCATCATAAAGGCAAGGCTGGACTGGGTTTTTGTTAGACCTGCAGGGACTGAGCAGTCCAAATTTAAGTCCAAGGGCAAAGCCCCAACATTTAACAAGTCTGTTATAAATAAGACATCAAAGACTGTACCTAAACAAAGGTACAATAAGTTTGAATGCTGGTGCTGTGGCAAAGTTGGCCACTTTGTAGTGGACTGTTGGCACAATGTGAGTGGAAAAGTGAGTTCCAAACTACCTGTTGGAATGCCAGTAGGTAGGTTTGTCAAATTGCAAACTAACATTCACCAAGGACCCAAGAATACTTTGGGTTCTAAGGTTCATTAATTTGTTTTGCAGGTCAGTCTAAGTGGCCATACCCCAACATGGTACTTGGATAGTGGATGTTCCAGACATATGACTGGAACAAGGAGATTACTAAAGGACTATATTCCAGTAAAGGATGGTCCAAAAGTAACCTTTGGTGGTTCTGAAAAAGGAATCATCAAAGGATTTGGTAACATTTCTACAAACTTAGCTACCATTACTCAAGTGGCTTATGTTAAAGGGTTGAAACACAACCTAATAAGTATAAGTCAATTAAGTGATGTAGGGTATGGCATCTCATTTGCTAAAAATGGTTGTCATATCAAGAGGTCAAGTGATCAAGAGATCATTTTGACAGGATATAGGAAGAGGAATGTCTACTGCCTAGATATTATGATTGAGAACAATGGTTCTCCAGTTTGTCTTGTAGCTGATGAGACAGTCTCTCATTGTGTCAAATGGCACAAGAGGCTAGCCCATCTTAACTACAAGACTATTAGCAAACTCTTTAGCAAAGAGTTAGTGAGGAATGGTCCTCAAGTTAAGTGTGTCAAAGATGGTATTTGCTCAGCTTGTCAAAAGGGGAAGCCGACTAAATCCACCTTTAGAAGCATAGATAACAAAGATGTTGTGAGGTGTTTATACCTCTTGCATATGGATCTCTTTGGTCCAATGCCAGTTCACAGCTTAGGTAGGAAGGTCTATACCTTTGTAGTTGTAGATGACTACTCAAGGTTTTCCTGGGTGTTCTTCTTAAGACAGAAATCTGAAACACCTAGTGTCTTCTATAGCTTTGTCAAGCAAATTCAGAATGAACTAAATAGTACAGTGGTCAAAATTAGAAGTGACCATGGTACTGAATTTCAGTCTGATAGCATGACAAAACTGTGTGAAGACTTTGGGATATTTCAAGAATTCTCTTCACCTAGAACACCTCAGCAAAATGGCATTGCTGAGAGAAGAATAGAACCTTGATAGAGGCTGGTAGAACCCTACTTAGTGATACATCACTGCCAGAGTATTTCTGGGCTGAAGCAGTTAACACTGCATGTCATGTTATAAATAGGGCTACCATCACTAAAGGCTTAACAAGACCCCCTATGAAGTTGTGAAAGGCAGGAAACCAAACCTATCCTATTTTAGGATCTTTGGTTGCAAATGCTTCATACTTAACAATGGGAAGTCTTACTTAACTAAGTTTGCTGCCAAGTCCCAGAGGGAATTTTTGTTGGGTACAGCAATAATAGTAAGGCTTATAGAGTCTACAACTTGACTACACAAGTTGTAGAAGAATCAGTGCATGTAGTTTTTGATGAGACAAAACTTATTAATAATGAGTTGTCTAGCAATGTATGCAGCCCCACAGGTTTGACAAAGAAATGGACAAGCTTACTATAGAAGAGGTGCCTGCTGCAAGACAGCAAGTAGAGGCAGTAGCTGTTGTCCAGGGGGAGAACTACATGTGCCAATTGCTGAAGAAATATAAGGAGTACAGCATGATGCAGATGCTGAAGAGGTTCAACCTGAAGTTAGGATGCCTCCAGCCAACAGGCATCTTAGAGATCATCCAGTAGAGCAGATTATTGGAGATCCAAGACAAGGAGTTCAAACCAGGAGCAGAAACATGAATGCAGCAATCTACTCCAGCTTTTTGTCTCAAGTTGAACCTAAGAAATTTGAAGAAGCAATACAAGATCCACAATGGACTGAAGCAATGCAAGAAGAGCTTAATCAGTTCAAGAGGTGCAAGGTTTGGGAACTGGTTCCAAAACCTAAAGACCACAATGTAATAGGAACTAAGTGGATCTACAGAAATAAGATGGATGAACAAGGGGTCATCATTAAGAATAAAGCAAGACTGGTTGCAAAAGGATATAGGCAAGAAGAAGGTATTGATTTTGATCAAACCTTTGCTCCAGTAGCCAGACTGGAAGCCATAAGAATGTTCTTGGCCTATGCAACCTATCAAGGATTCAAGGTATACCAAATGGATGTCAAGTCAGCATTCCTAAATGGTAATTTGAAAGAAGAAGTCTATGTGGAGCAGCCTTCAGGTTTTGTTGATCCAACTCTACCTCATCATGTCTATAGACTTAGGAAAGCTTTATATGGGTTAAAGCAAGCCCCTAGGGCTTGGTATGAAACCCTATCTAGTTTCCTCATTGAGAACAAGTTCTCAAGGGGGAAAATAGATAAGACTCTATTCTTAGGGAATCTAGAGGCAAAGTCATACTAGTCCAAATATATGTAGATGACATTATATTTGGGTCTACTGAAAGCAGCCTTTGCAAAAAGTTTGCAAAACTTATGCAAGGTCAGTTTGAGATGAGTAGTATGGGAGAGCTGAAGTTTTTCTTGCATCTCCAAGTTAAACAGACTGAAAATGGTTTATCCATATGTCAGTCCAAGTTCACCCTAGAACTCATAAGGAAGTATGGTATGGATTCATCAGTACCATGAAGACTCCTATGGGGTCAAGTATGTCTCTTAGCAAGGATGATGCAGGGAAACCTGTAGATGAAACCTTGTATAGAGGGATAGTTGGCTCCCTATTATACTTGACTGCTAGTAGACCTGACATCATGTATGCTACATGTGTTTGTGCCAGATATCAAGCCTGCCCTAAAGAGTCTCATTTGACAACAGTTAAAAGAATATTGAGATATCTAAAGGGCACTCCCTATCTAGGCCTCTGGTACCCTAGGAATGAAGATTTTGATCTAACAGGTTATTCAGATGCAGACTTTGCAGGATGCAAAGAAGATAGAAAAAGCACTACTGGAACCTGTCAATTCCTAGGTGGGAGACTAATTTCATGGAGTAGCAAGAAACAAACCAGTGTGGCTATCTCCACAGTAGAGTCAGAGTATGTAGATGCAGGAAGTTGCTGTGCTCAACTTCTGTGGATTCAACATCAGCTAGAGGACTATGGATTTCAGGTCAGTAGAACTCCACTTTTATGTGATTCTACAAGTGCTATTTCAATAGCTAACAACCCTGTATCTCATAGTAGAACAAAACATATTGAAATTAAATGCCACTTTCTTAGGGAGCATGTAGAAAGAAATGATATTGTACTTGAATATGTTAAAACAGATGAACAACTAGCTGATATGTATACTAAGCCCCTAGAAGAAGCTAAGTTCAATAGATTCAAAATTGAACTAAGAATGATAAACTTAGACTAAGTTTACAGAATTGAAAATTGGCTAAGTAAAAAGGTGTCGACACATAGACAAGTCTATGTCGACACAGAATAGTAGTGTCGACACTTCAGGAAAAAGGTGTCGACAAATCTAGGATGTTGGTGTCGACACTTCAGAATATTAGTGTCGACACATGTTGAGTAGGTGTCGACACATCCAATGTGGTGTCGACACTTATGCTTTACTCAGAATTTTCTAAGTAAAGTCTCGACTATTCGTCAAGTAGAGTGGTGTCGACACATAAACATGTGTCGACACATAATATCTGTTGACTAAACTTATGTCGACACATATGTGTCAAGACATTATAAGTCAGTGTCGACACTTATTGACAGTGTCGACACATTTTAAGCTAGCTGTCCCGCCTGTTCATCTTCAAAATCAGAAAGGTATAAATAGGGTTCTGTCTTTGTTTGTCGACACGCTTTCAAAGTTTCAAGACCAAAACTACTGTGTCGACACCTCTCTTTTCTAAAGACAAATTCTTCAACCCTAATGGCACCTAAGCTTGAGGAGAACGTTAATGAGGGCTATGAGCTAGTGCGCGGCGCGTTCGACGATGCAGCTCAAGAAATCCAGTCGGTGGTAACCCTAGTCGCCAATTCTGGACTAGAATACTTGGTTTCAGAACCAACAAAGATTTGGAAGAAGGAAGTTCTTGAATTCCTTAATGGAGCTGCTGTAGATGAATCTGGATACAGAATCAAATCCAGAGTTCATGGATCTAAGGTCAAGATTTCACCAAAAAGTCTGAGGAAGGTACTCCAGCTACCTAAAACTCAAGATGAAGAAGAAGTAACTTCATCTAAGACCAGGGAGGCTCTTACCTGGTGTGGACTTGATCCAAAGATGAAGATAGGATCTGTCTTTAACAGGAAAGGCATGAACAGTCAAGGAAAATTCATTTCTGAGATTGTGGGCAAGGTTATTCTCAGTAAGCCTGGAGGGCATGACAGGGTGTCTGCCTCTATGTTTGGAATCATGACAAGGATAATCTTCACTCTGAAAACAGACTGGTCTATGATAGTCTATGAGAAGATTAAGGAGAGCTTGAAGAAGCCCAATCTGGGCAGAATTATAAGTCTCTACCTAGCTGGTACAATACTAGAGGTAATGAGCACTGCTGCTGGAAGTAAGATAAATCATATGAGGAAGATGGATCAAAGGATCTTTTCTAGATGGGACAGGGTGTTGTCCAAGGAAATACCAACCCCAGAAAAGACAGTTGCTGAGAAGGAGATTCCTCCAAAGAAGAAGAGAAAAACTACTGCTGTGACACAAGAGTCCTCCAGCAGTTCTGATAGTGAAGAACAAGTTGTTTTCACTCCAAAAGACCAAGAGGAAGAGCTAGTAGTGAAGTCTCCTGCTCCTCAAGAGACTGCTGAAGATATTGCTGAGATCCAGGGGAGCTACCACAGGCTAGCCCCATCCACAGGGATCAAAGCCAGGGGGAGCCTCCAGTTGTAGAAAAGTCATCTACACTGGACAGTGAGCAAGCCACCACCATCATACAAGAGGTACTCACTGACCTAAAAACTTTAGACTATATTATAGAAGATGATGATTTGTCTGATGATCTTCAGCAAACTCAGCTGAATACTCAAGCACCAGATGTTGTTAGAGAAGACACATCTGCTGTACAAGGTGTAATTCCTGATCCTGTGGTTGAAGAACCAAGAACATCTCCAGCTTCTTCACCACCAGAATACACCATGGAGGATTTATTCCTAAATCTAGATCAAGAAGATTTTGATATGGACAAGGATGCTGCTGCTGAAGATAAGAGTGCTGCTGCTGAGGGGGAGCAAATGACAGTTCTGGAAGAGCCTTTAAGGCCAGAAACTGTGAAGGCACCTGATGTGCAAGCTGACAAACCTCCAAGCCCTAAGGAAATGGTTGAAATAGCCAGCACTTCAGAATCTGAAGAAGATGAGGCTGCAAAGGCTAAGAAGAAGAAACTCTATGTCTTCAAGAGGAGAAGTCAGAGTTATAAGAAAGCTTTGCAATCCATTGCCCCACAGCCTATAGTTCAGCAAGCTCCAACTGCTGATTATAGTGCTTTACTGATTGCACTGCAGATCAAAATGGATGAACAAAGAAAGGCTATAGAGGCTTATGTTGATGAAGGGCACAAAGCTTTACAATTTGACCTGGCCCAGGATATAAAATCCATAAGGGTTGAGATGAATCTTAACAAGAAGGAGATGAATGAATGCTTCTCCAAGGGTGGAAATGTCGTGGTGTATCTGGCTACACACCAAGAGAAGATCAAGGCACATGTAGATGATATAACATTAAAACAAGGATATGTACTGGAAAATCAAATCAGAATGAATGACAATCTGACTGAGTCACATAATGCTATACTCACAGAATTGAAGAACAAGGCTGATGAACCTTCTACCTCTACTGCTACTGCAAAAGCTGATTTTGATAAAATATTTCAACAAGAAATTTCTGCTGTCAAGACTGCAATTGAAGCCTCTCAGAAAGCTATATCTGATCAACTGCAAAAGCTCAAACCATTCTTTAAAGAGGGAATCAGATATTTGGACAGTCAAATAAGATTTCAAAAGGATGATGTCAGAGATCATATGGCCAGAGAAGTCATAAAGGGGGAGAGAGTTTTAGTCAAAGCTAGCTCTGACCATGCCAAATGGATTTCTAATTCCATCAGAGCTACACTGGGCTATCCTCCACTCTGTGATGATGATAATGTTGCTGAATCAGGGATTCAAAATGCATATCTTGGAGGTGAGCAAGCAGAAGTAGCTCAGGTCATTTATCCACCTCCAGACTTTGATATGATTCAAGCAGATGTGAGCACAATGTACAGCCCAACTGAGGGCAAGGCCAATGTTCATATTGAGAAGGTTGTTCAACCTATTTCTGAAGCTCTGCAAGAGGCTATGAACAAAGAAGAAGAGACAAGGTTGTCTAAAAAGAGGTTTAGGGAACAAGCAGAACAAAAGCCAGATTTTGAACAGTGGAGCCCTACCTCTAGGAATATCATTTTAACTGCCTGGAAAGCTGCCAAGGATCATACTCATGACAGGAATAAATGGTTTTCTGAAGCAGAATGGAGAAAACATGAGATCATGCAGGAAGCAATAGTTCAATTCAGAAGGAAGGCTAAGATGGGAAAGCTACCTCCTACTGCAGTGGAGCCTAGCAAGTACTTCCCTAAGCCATATCATTATTTTGAGAGGCAGAAGATCATGGTAGAAGAGCTCAAAAAGAAAGATCTAAAAGGCAAGAAGCCTGTTGTTGCTGAACCTGCTGAAGTCCCTGTCAAAGCTCAAGTCCAACCTGGCAAAGGCATAGTTATCAAAGAGCCAGACCAGAAATAGATTAAGAATTGACTTGAAGATTGTTGTAATCTTTTGAATGAAAAACATTTTTGTAAACCATTGAAGATGTATTAGGAAAATGTTAGAACAATATATGATAAATATTTTTCATGATTGTTCTGAGAATGTGTCTATTTCTTATTTGTTCTGGAATGATGAATATGTATACATGTGTGAATTTATTACATGTTTATGTTTACCCTGCTTTAAATAATCTGCTTTACATCATTCTGTAATTTTTAATTATGAATGGTGTATATCATTGACTAAGGGTTATGACTTCTCCAAATAGGGGGAGATTGTTGGGTACATTGGTCAAATGTACCTGATTTGAAGAAGCCTCACCCAACTCAATGATATACATCATAATGTATTTGATGTATGTTGAGTTTACTTGTGCAGGTTAAGAAATCACTGGACTGAAGCAAAAAGTTTCTAAGTCCATGTGTCGACACCCAGAGGGAAAGTGTCGACACTTAAGAAAGCTTGTGTCGACACCCAGACAAGCATTGTCGACACTTGGAGTCATTGTGTCGACACCTGGGATGCAGAGTCGACACCAGACAGAAAGTGTCGACACTTGGAGCTGTGTCGACACTCAGTGAAGATAAGTGCAGACAGTAAGTGTCGACACAAGGAGCTGTGTCGACACCCAGAGAAGCTGTGTCTACACCAGTAAGTGTCGACACTTGGAGCTGTGTCGACACTCAGCAAAAGTCTGCAGAGACTAAGTTAAAGTGTCGACACTCACAACATGTGTCGACACTCAACAGAAAGAGTCAGCACTTGAAGTATGTGTCGACACTCAGCACAATGTGTCGACACACAACCAGAAGAGTCAACACTTGAAGTAAGTGTCGACACCCAGCACAATGTGTCGACACTTAGCTAAAGACTCAACACTTGAAGAAAGTGTCGACACAAGGAGCTGTGTCGACACTTAGCAAAGAAAAGAATTATCAACAAAATATTCTAAGTACAAGTGTCGACACTAAGGGAATGTGTCGACACTCAACTGAAGTCTCAAACAACAAGAAGTTGTGTCGACACAAGGAGCTGTGTCGACACTCAGCAAGTTTCAACATAGAAGACTATGTGTTGACACCAAGAAGCAGTGTCGACACCTGACAGATTCAACACAAGAAGATGTGTCGACACAAAGGAGATGTGTCGACACTTAGAAGAATTCAGCAAAAGCTAGAAGAACAAGTACTTGTGTCGACACTCAATTTCAGTGTCGACACATGCAGAAGAATCTGTGTCGAGACATACAAGGAGATGTGTCGACACCTTGTAGACTTGTGTCGACACTTACACAACATGTGTCGACACTTGGACTATAAGTGTCGACACTTAAAGACAGAAAGTCTCGACACTTACAAACAGTTAGAGATTTTCAAGAAGTGACTGGATGACTTGACAGCTGCCGTTCCAGCCGGTCTACAGCAACTGTCAGAGATGTCAGAAGTCAGTTATGAACCGGAACAGCCGGTTACCATGAAGAAGGCCTATAAATAGGCACCCACAGTTTACAGAAACCGTGTGTGTTGTGGTTGTTGAAGTTATTGATCAGATTATTGGTCAAGAGTACAGTTTGTTGAAATACAAATTATTGAAGTGGTACCCACAGTATCAACACAAGAAGATCTTGCATTCCAAGTGCAGATCTAAGAAGTTGGAGAGAGAGGGCTCCTTCCAAGAAATCAGCCTCTGGAACTAGGCTGAGAAGAAGGATTCAGATTCAATTCTGGATCTTAAGTAGCAGAGGTCAAGGAACTACTGCAGGAGGATTCAGTCTTATTCAGTTCTACTCAAGAAGCTTTGAAGAAAGCTAAGTCAGATTGGATCCAGCTGAGTTCTTCCAAGAACTCATCAAGAATCTCTCAACTCCCCTCTTATCTTTCTGAGTTGTAGAGTTATTATTTGTAATACCTTTTAACTTGTAGGATCCTTTGGATCTGAGTGATTTGTAAGCCTATAATTATAAAGGCTGAGGGTAGGGCTTGTGAGCCTGAGTGTAGGAGATTGAGATCTCTGAGTGTAGGCCTTGTTGGCTGAGTGTAGGCCTTGGTTGGCTGAGTGTAGGCCTTGATTGGCTGAGTGTAGGCTTTGGGATAAAGCTGAGTTGTAAGGCTTTGGGCCTGAGGTAGGAACCAATTTGGTTTCTGAGACAGTGGAGGAGTTTGGCCGAATCTAGTACACTGCTAGATAGGCGAAGGGGGAAAGTGGATGTACCCATATCTTGGGGAACCACTATAAAACACTGTGTGCTGTGCTGTGATTGTGCTGTGGATTAGCTGTGTATGTTTTGTTATTGCTGTTTGCTGTGCAAAAGTAGTTAGAAATCTGTGATATAACTGTTTGGCTGCCAACAAAGTTAGAAAAAGATTAGGTCACCTATTCATCCCCCCTCTAGGTGTTTAGGTACCATATCTTTCAATAAGTTTTCAAAATTGGCTAAGTAAAAAGGTGTCGACACACAGAGTTGTCTGTGTCGACACAGAAAAGTGGTGTCGACACTTCAGAGAAAAGGTATCGACACATATAGGAAGTCAGTGTCGACACTTCAGAAAGTTAGTGTCGACACATGCAGTGTAGGTGTCGACACATCCAAGGTGGTGTGGACACTTAAGATTTTTATAGAATTAGTCAAGTAAAGTCTCGACTAAGTGTCGAGCTAAGCGGTGTCGACACATAAACAAGTGTCGACACTTATATTCTATCGACTATACTTGTGTCGACACATAGTTGTCGAGACATTATAAGTCTATGTCGACACTTTTCTATAGTGTCGACACAATTTTAGAATTTTGACGCGCCCTTTCATCTTCGATCCTAGAAAGGTATAAATAGGATTTCGCCATTGTCTGTCGACACACTCACCAAAGTTTCGAGACCAAACTTGTGTGTCGACACCTCTCTTCTCTCAATTCAAATTCTTCAAACCCTAATGGCGCCCAAGCTAGAAGAGAATATGAATGAAGGATATGAACTGGTGCGGCATGCATTTGATGAGGCGGAACCCGAGATCAAAGGTGTGGTAACCCTAGTTGCAGAATCTGGATTAGAATTCCTTGTTTCAGAACTCATCAAGATCTAGAAGAAGGAGGTCTTGGAATTTCTGAATTGCGCAACCCTAGATGATTCAAGACTCAAGATTAAGTCAAGGGTTCATGTGGCTACGGTGAAAGTTTCTCCCAAAAGTCTGAGAAAGGTACTTCAACTACCTAGGACTAAGGAGGAAGAAGATGTTTCTGCATCTAAGACAAGAGAAGCATTAACATGGTGTGGACTGGATTCCAACATGAAAATTGGATCTGTGTTCAATAGAAAAGGAATGAACAGCCAAGGCAAATTTTTGTCTGAAATTGTTGGCAAGGTCATACTGAGCAAACCTGCAGGGCATGATAGAATATCTGCTTATATGTTTAGCCTCATGACAATGATGATTTTCAAATTACAAACTGATTGGTCTGTAGTAGTGTTTGAGAAGATTAAGGAGAGCATGAAGAAGCCTAATTTGGGTAGGATTCTTAGTCTATACCTAGCTGGTTGTATACCAGAGGTAATGACCCAAGCTGCAGGATCCAAAATTAACCACATGAGAAGAATGGATTTGAGGATCTTCTCTAGGTGGGATAGGGTCTTGACCAAGGAAATGCCAACTCCTGAGAAGGTAACACCCCAGAAAAGGAAGAAGAAGTCAGCCCCTATGGCTCAAGAATCATCAAGCAGTTCTCAGGAGCAAGTAGTGTTCACTCCTGATGAAGAAGAAACTGGAAATGCTGGAAAGTCTCCAGCTAGACAAGAAGATGCAGAGAGGCAGGGGGAGCTACCACAGGCTAGCCCACTTCACCAGGATTCAATCCAGGGGGAGCCTCTACTGGTTGATGAGTCAACTCCTCTAGAAAGTGAACAGGCTACCCTCACAATACTTGAGGTAATAACTGAAATTAATAACTTAGATTTTCCTATTGAAGATGCTGTTTTGTCTGATTCATTACCTAATGTTAATTAGCAAACACAAACACATAGCCAACCCCAAGATGTTGTCATGGAGGGCACATCTGTTGCAGATCAAGTGGTTGATGAGATTAGGGATTCTCCACCCCATCCTCAACAGGAATTTACCCTAGAAGAGCTCTTCCCTAACCTACTCCAAACTGAATTTGAGAAAGAAAGTGCTGCTGCTGAGGGGGAGAAAGTAATCATTGAGGGGGAGCTAATGGAAAATATAGAAGAAATTGCAGGCAAAGAGACTGAGGTGCAAAGAGATACTGAAGGGCTCCAAAGGACTGAGAAGGAGTTACCTCCAAGCCCTAAGGACAGGGTTGATATTGAAAGCACATCTGCTTTTGAAGATGAAGAGGCTGCTAGAGCTAAGAAGAGAAAATTTCAAGTTTTCAAGAGGAGGAGCCAGAATTATAAGAAAGCTTTGCAAACAATTGCACCACAGCCTGCATCACAACCAGCACCATCTACAGATTTTAGTTCTCTGATGGGGCATTACAGATAAAGATGGATGAGCAAAGACAGGCTTTGCAATCTTATATAGATGAAGGGCATAAGTCTCGACAGTTTGATCTGGCCTAAGACATAAAGTCAATCAGATTTGAAATGAATCTGAATAAGAAAGAGATGACTGACTGCTTTCATAAGGGAGGAAATGCAGTAGTCTACTTGGCCACCTATCAGGAGAAGATCAAAACTTAAGTAGATGATATTGCAGTAAAGCAAGGCTATGTATTGGAGAACCAGATAAGGATGAATGACAATTTGACTGAATCACACAATATGATAGTCACTGAGATGCAGAATCTGGCTACTGCTCAAACTACAGCAAGGACTACTGCCCAGGAAGAGTTTGATAAGAAGTTCCAAGAGCACATTACTGCTTTTAAGACTGTTCTTGAAGACTCTAAGAAGAAAATCACTGAACAACTTCAGAAGTTCAAACCCTTCTACAAGGATGGAGTAAATTACCTAAATGCACAAATCAGATTTCAGAAAGATGATCTAAGAGATCACATTGAAAGAGAAGTCATAAAGGGGGAGAGAGTGTTAGTCAGCCATCTCTGATCATGCAAAATGGATTTCAAATTCCATCAGAGACACCCTTGGATATCCTCCATTATGTGATGATGACAATGTTGCAGAGTTTGAGATTAATCCTGCATATCTTGGAGGTGAGCAAGCTGAAGTAGCTCAAGTAATATACCCTCCACCAGACTTTGATATGATACATGTAGATATACAGTCAATGTATAGCCCACCTGAGGGAAATCAGAAGGTCATCATAGAAAAAGTGGTTCAGCCAGTGCCAGAGGCTATACTGAAAGAACAAGAAGCTTTGCTCAAAGAACAAGAAGCCCAATTGTCTAAGAAGAGATTCAAGGAGCAAGCTGAGTTGAGGTCTGACTTTGAACAATGGAGCCCCACTTCTAGGAATATTATCTTGACTACATGGAAGGCTGCCAAGGACAATATTCAGGATAAAAACAAGTGATATTCTGAACTGGAGTGGAGGAAGCATGAGAGTAGGCAAGAGGCAATTGTGCAATATAGAAGAAAGGCTAAGATGGGAAAGCTACCTCCTACTGCCCAGGAGCCTAGCAAGTACTTTCCCAAGCCTTATCATTACTTTGAAAGGTAGAAGATCAAAGCTGAAGAGTTAAAGAAGAAGGATCTTAAAGGCAAGAAGCCTGCTGCTGCTGAAGATGCTGAAGCCCCAGTCCAAGCAAAGATACAATCTGGAAAGGGCATTGTGATCAAGGAGGCTGAGCAGCAATATGATAGAATTTATCTTTAGTTTACATGTGTAATCACTTGTATTAAACCTTTCTGTAAACTTTTGGATAATGAAAATGTTGAAGTTCTTAGAACTATGTGATATGTGTTAATTTATTACATTATTGTTCTGAGATATCTGTGTATACATGTTTTGTTTAATACATGTTTATGTACTTATCCTGTTATATAATCCTGTTTTACATCATACTGTGATTTTGTTATGTATGGTGTATATCATTGACTAAGGGTTATGACTTCTCCAAATAGGGGTAGATTGTTGGGTACATTGGAATAATTGTACCTGATTTGAAGAAGCCTCACCCTACTCAATGATATACATCAAAATATATTTGATATGTTTTGAGTTTAGTTGTGCAGGTTAAGTATTTGCAGGGAAAGCTGAAAAGTTTCTAAGTCTATGTGTCGACACCTAGAAGGAAAGTGTCGACACTTAAGAAGACTTGTGTCGACATCCAGAGAAGCAGTGTCGACACTTGGAGTAATTGTGTCGACACCAGGGATGCAGAGTCGACACCAGAAAGAAAGTGTCGACACATACATGTTGTGTCGACACTCAATGAAGAAATGTCCAGTGAAGCAGTGTCGACACTCAGCAGCAGTGTCGACACCCAGAGGAACTTTGTCTACATCAGAAAGTGTCGACACTTGGAGGTTGTGTCGACACTTAGCAAATTTCAGCAGAGTCTAAGTATAAGTGTCGACATAATGAAGAATGTGTCGACACACAGCAGAAGACTCAACACATGAAGAAAGTGTCGACATAATAAAGAATGTGTCGACACACAACAGAAGACTCAACACATGAAGAAAGTGTCGACACCAAGAAGATGTGTCGACACTCAGCAAATTTCAACAAATTCTAAGTGCAAGTGTCGACACAAAGGAGAAGTGTCGACACTCAGCCAAAGTCTCAACAAAAGAAGAATGTGTCGATACAAGGAGCTGTGTCGACACTCAGAAAGTATCAACACAGAAGGCAGGTGTCGACACTAAGAATATGTATCGACACTCAGTAAGTATCAACACAAGAAGATGTGTCGACACTTACAAGAATTCAACTAAGTACTGAAGAACAAGGAGTTGTGTCGACACACAATATCAGTGTCGACACATGTTGAAGAAGCAGTGTCGAGAAGTAAATTCTAAAACACAAGGAGTTGTGTCGACACCTTGAAGGCTAGTGTCGACACTTAGCCTACTTGTATCGACACTTAGTCTATAAGTGTCAACACTTAAAGAAACTGTCTCGACACTTTCAGACAGTTACAGATATTTCAAGAACTGACTGGATGACTTGACAACTGCCATTCCAGCCGGTCTACTGCAACTGTCAGAGTTGTCAGAAAGCTGTTAGGAACCGGATCAGCCGGTCACCATGAAGAAGGCGTATATATAGGCTTATTCTGTCAACAGAAAGAGATGATCAAAGGATCGAAAAAGAGAAGATTGAGACGAAGATCAAGCAATTCATTGAAGAATCAATTCAAGTGAAGATCTAAGTAGTTGGAGAGAGAGAGCTCCTTCCAAGAAGACAGCTGTTGGAACCAGGCTGTGAAGAAAGTTTCAGACTTAGTTCTGATTCTTAAGTTAGCAGTGATTGAAGATCAGCTGCAGAGATTATCAACCCTATTGTGTTCTACATTCAAGAAGCTTTGAAGAAAGCCAAGTGAGGTTGATCTCAGCAGAGTTCTTTCAAGAACTCATCAAGAAACCTGTCAACTCTTCTCTCTTATTCTGAGTTGTAGGTATATACATTGTATTCTTAATTTCTTGTAGGATCCTTAGGGATCTGAGTTGTAAGCCTGAAATTATAAAGGCTGAGTGGTAGGGCCTGTGTGCCTGAGTGTAGGAGATTCAATTCTCTGAGTGTAGGCCTTATGACTGAGTGTAGGTCTTTGTGAAGACTGAGTGGTAGGGCTGTTGAGCCTGAGTTGTAGGAGTGGGATCACTCTGAGCTATAGGAACCTGGTTGGGGTTCTTATTATAAGATTTGAGGATCTGAGGAATAGTGGAGGAGTTTGGCTGAATCTAGTACACTACTAGATAGGCGAAGGGGGAAAGTGGATGTACTCAAACCTTGGGGAACCACTATAAAACTGTGTGTACTCTGTGTGTATGTGATTCTGTGGTTGCTATTTTTATGTTCTGTGAAATTTGTGATATAATCTGCCTAAAAGTTTGAAATAGATAAGGTCACCTATTCAACCCCCCTCTAGGTGATTAGGTACAATTTCTTTCAACTATGTATCTGTGTTTGCTAATGAATATTATGTAATGAGTCAGTCAAAACTTCATCCTCAATAGTGAAATCTAATTGATTAACTTCAGTGATTACCTCTAGTATTGTTTGGGTAGCCCTTTCACTCTCTAATTGGGTTGGCTCATCCACATGTAGAGGCTCCCCCTGGAGTGGATCCAGGTGAATAGGGCTAGCTGATGGTAGCTCCCCCTGCCTCTGTGCATCTTCTTGTCTTGCTGGTGACTGTCCAACATTTCTTCCCTCTTCATCATCAGAACTAAACACCACTTGCTCCTCTGAGCTACTTGAGGATTCTTGAGCCACAATGGCTGTCTTCTTCTTCTTCTGAGGTGTTTTATTTTCTGGAGTTGGCAGTTCCTTTGTCAATACTCTATCCCACCTTGAGAAAATTCTCACATCCATTCTCCTCATGTGGTTTATCTTTGAACCTACAGCTTGGTTCATCACTTCAGGTATACTGCCAGCTAAGTATAAACTCAGAATTCTTCCCAGATTGGGTTTCTTCAGGCTCTCTTTTATCTTATCAAACATAACTACTAACCAATCAGTATTAAGTTTGAAGATTATCCTTGTCATCAAACTGAACATATGAGCTGAAATTCTATCATGTCCTCCAGGCTTGCTCAGAATTACCTTGACAACTATTTCTGACAAGAATTTGCCCTGCATGTTCATGCCTTTCCTGTTGAAAACTGATCCTATATTCAGGTTTGAATCTAAACCACACCATTTCAATGCCTCTCTAGTCTTAGAAGAAGATACATCTTCTTCCTCTTTTGGTCTTGGTAGTTGAAGTACCTTTCTTAGACTTTTCTGTGTGACCTTGACTTTTGTCCCATGAACTCTGGACTTAATCTTGAGTCCTGATTCATCAAGAGTAGCTGCACTCAAGAATTCAAGGACCTCCTTCTTCCAGATCTTGATTAGTTCTGATACAAGATACTCTAGTCCAATCTCGGCAATTAGGGTTACCACACCTTTGATTTCTGGTTCCGCTCATCAAAGGCGTGACGCACGAGCTCATATCCTTCATTAATGTTCTCTTCTAGCTTGGGCGCCATTAGGGTTTGAAGAAATTTTGAATTGAGAGAAGAGAGATGTCGACACACA
Source organism: Platanthera guangdongensis (assembly GCA_039583875.1). Classification (NCBI taxonomy): domain Eukaryota; kingdom Viridiplantae; phylum Streptophyta; class Magnoliopsida; order Asparagales; family Orchidaceae; genus Platanthera; species Platanthera guangdongensis. The sequence goes on along the minus strand of CM077160.1, from coordinate 14,004,752 downwards.
AGTTTGGTCTCGAGACTAAGGTGAGCGTGTCGACAAACAATGGGGAAAACCTATTTATACCTTTCTAAAATTGAAGGTGAAAAGGCGCGTTAACATACTTGAAATGTGTCGACACTGTTGAAAAGTGGCGACACTTACTTATAATGTCTCGACAACTATGTGTCGACACAAATATAGTTGACAGAATATATGTGTCGACACTTATACATCTCAGCTGGACACTTAGTCGAGACACTACTAGACTAATTCTGTGTAAATCCTAAGTATCGACACCACCCTGGATGTGTCGACACCTATACTGCATGTGTCGACACTAATTCTCTGAAGTGTCGACACAGACTTCCTAGATGTGTCGACACCATTTCTCTGAAATGTTGACCACTTCTATGTGTCGACACAGACAACTCTGTGTGTCGACACTATTTTACTTAGCCAATTTTTATAAACTATTCTAAGTTTATCATACCTAATTCAATTTTAAACTTATTGAATTTGGTTTCATCTAATGGCTTAGTAAACATATCAGCTAACTGATTATCTGTCTTAACATACTCTAGGGAAATATCTCCTTTTTCCACATGTTCTCTTAGAAAATGGTATTTAATTTCTATGTGCTTAGTCCTACTATGGGAGACATGATTATTTGCAATAGAAATGGCACTAGTAGAATCACAAAATAAAGGTGTTCTACTTACTTGAATACCATAATCTTCTAGCTGATGTTGAATCCATAGAAGTTGAGCACAGCAACTTCCTGCAGCCACATACTCTGATTCTGCTTTGGAGATAGCCATACTTGTTTGTTTCTTGCTAGTCCATGACACCAGCCTTCCACCTAGAAATTGACAGGTTCCTGTGGTACTTTTCCTATCTTCCTTGCAGCCTGCAAAGTCTGCATCTGAATAACCTGTCAGTTCAAAATCTCCATTCCTAGGGTACCAAAGGCCTAGATAAGGAGTGCCCTTAAGATATCTCAAAATTCTTTTGACTGCTGTCAAATGAGATTCTTTAGGGCAAACTTGGTACCTAGCACAGACACATGTAGCATACATGATATCTGTTTTACTAGCAGTCAAATACAGTAGGGAGCCAACTATCCCTCTATACAAAGTTTCATCTACAAGTTTCCCTTCATCATCTTTGCTTAGAGACATGCTTGACCCCATAGGAGTTTTCATGGTAGTGGATGATTCCATACCATACTTCCTTATCAATTCTAGGGTGAACTTAGACTGGCATATGAATAATCCATCTTCAGTCTGTCTAACTTGGAGACCCAAGAAGAACTTAAGTTCCCCCATATTGCTCATTTCAAATTGTCCTTGTATGAGTTTTGCAAACTTTCTGCAAAGACTACTTTCTATATACCCAAATATGATGTCATCTACATATATTTGGACTAAGATAATCTTGCCTCTAGATTCCCTAAGGAATAGAGTCTTGTCTATTTTCCCCTTGAGAATTTGTTCTCAATGAGGAAACTAGATAGGGTTTCATACCAAGCCCTAGGGGCTTGTTTTAACCCATACAAAGCCTTCCTAAGTCTATATACATAATCGGGTTTAAGAGAATCTACAAAACCTGATGGCTGCTCTACATAGACTTCTTCCTTCAGATTTCCATTCAGAAAAGCTGACTTAACATCCATTTGATATGCCTTAAATCCTTGATATGTTGCATAGGCAAGAAACATCCTTATTGCTTCCAGTCTTGCTACTGGAGCAAAGGTTTGATCAAAATCAATACCTTCTTCCTGCCTATATCCTTTTGTAACTAGTCTAGCTTTATTCTTTATAATAATTCCATTCTCATCCAACTTGTTCCTAAAGATCCACTTAGTTACAATAATGTTGTGGTCCTTTGGTTTAGGAACTAGCTCCCAGACCTTGCATCTTTTGAACTGGTTCAGCTCCTCTTGCATGGCCTCAATCCAATGAGGGTCTAGGATTGCTTCTTCAAATTTCTTTGGCTCTACTTGGGATAGAAAGCTGGAGTAGAGAACTGAACTTAGATTCCCGCTCCTTGTTTGTACCCCTTGTCTGAGATCTCCAATAATTTGATTGGTCGGATGATCTTTTAAATGCCTATTTGCAGGAGGCAGCATGTCTTCTGGTTGTACACCTTCAGCTTTTTCATTCAACTGCACCTCTTGGTCTTCTTTAGCAACAAGAGTATCTTGTACTCCCCCTGGACAGCAGCCACCATCTTCCACTTGCTAACTTGCAGAAGAACCTTCTGTTAAGGTAAGCTTCTCCATTCTCTCAGTTACACCTGTAGAGCTGCAAACACTTCTAGGCAATTCATCGTTAATGAGTCTAGCTTCATCAAAAACTACATGAACAGACTCTTCTACAACTTGCGTAATCAAGTTGTAGACCCTATAAGCCTTACTATTATTGCTGTACCCAACAAAGATCCCCTCTTGGGATTTGGTAGCAAATTTGGTTAGATAAGACTTACCATTGTTAAGGATATAACACTTGCAACCAAAGATCCTGAAATAGGATAGATTTGGTTTTCTGCCCTTCACAATCTCATAGGGGGTCTTCTTGTGGCTCTTGGTGATAGTAGCACTATTGATTACATGATATGAAGTATTAACTGCCTCAGCTCAGAAATATTCTGGGAGAGAAGTGTCACTCAATAGGGTTCTACCAGCCTCTATCAAGGTTCTATTTTTTCTTTCAGCAATACCATTTTGCTGAGGTGTTCTTGGTGAGGAAAATTCCTGAAAAATTCCAAACTCTTCACACAGTTTTGTCATACTTTCAGACTGAAATTCAGTACCATGGTCACTTCTGATTTTGACCACTGTACTATCCAATTCATTCTGAATTTGTTTAACAAAACTATACAAGATACTTGGAGTTTCAGATTTTTGCCTTAGGAAGAACACCCAGGAATACCTTGAGTAGTCATCAACTACTACAAATGTGTAGACATTCCTACCTAGGCTGTGAACTGGCATAGGACCAAAAAGATCCATATGCAAGAGGTATAGACACCTCACAGAATCCTTGTTATCAAGGCTATGAAAGGTGGATTTGGTCTGCTTGCCCTTTTGACAAGCTGAGCATATCTTAACCTTTATACACTTAACCTGAGGACCATTCCTCACTAACTCTTTGCTAAAGAGTTGGCCAATTGTCTTATAGTTAAGATGAGCCAGCCTCTTGCGCCATTTAACATAATGTGAGACTTTCTCATCAGCTACAAGACAAATAGGAGAAACAATGTTCTAACACATAATGTCTACACAATAAACATTTCTCTTCCTATATCCTGTCAGAATGATCTTTTGATCACTTGACCTTTTGATATGACAACCATCCTTGACAAATGAGATGTCATATCCTAAATCACTCAGCTGACTTATGCTAATGAGGTTATGTTTCAAACCCTCTACATAAGCCACTTGAGTAATTGTAATCAGGTTACTAGTAATGTTACCAAAGCCTTTGATGATCCCTTTTTCTGAACCACCAAAGGCAACTTTAGGCCCATCTTTGATAGATGTATAATCCTTCAGCAACCCCCTAGTTCCAATCATGTGCCTGGAACATCCACTGTCCAAGTACCATATAGGGGTATGGCCACTTGGACTCACCTGCAAAACAGATTACTTAACCTTAGAACCCAAATAATTCTTGGGTCCTTGGTGCAGGTTAGTTTGACTTTTAACAAAACTACATGTAGCTCTTCTAGCAGGTAGTTTGCTACTCTCCTTGACACTTGAATTGTGCCAACAGTCTATGGCAAAGTGGCCTATCTTGCCACAACACCAGCACTCAAACCTATTGTACCTTTGTTTAGGTACAACCCTAGCTGAAGTATCTACACCAGGCTTTTTGTTTTGTGTTGGGGCTTTTCCCTTACACTTGGACCTAGCTGTCCAGGAAGGTTTTGTAAATCCTAATCCAGCCTTACCCTTATGAGGTACAAACTCATCTATCAAGGGTAAAACAGATTTGGGTTTAGAAAAGCTATCCACAATATCCTTCTCCTTCTGAAGTCTAACCTCCAGATTCCTAATTTGATCATTCTTAAATGTAATAGTTCCCATCTGAATAACTGTAATGTTCTTCAGTCTGGCTATTTCATTTAGTTTCTGATCAAATAACTTGTCTGAATCAGCAGCAGTCAATTTAAGACTAGCAATCTCCTTTGCCTGATTTTTGGCCAAGGTTTTGCTTTTCTTTAAGGCCAGTAACAAGTCTCTATATTCATCAATTAACTGATGAATATCACCTTCAGATTCAGACCCACCCACATCACTTGATGCAGATGTATCTGATTCTGACTCAGTACAAGAAATTGAACTTGAAGAACAACTTTGTACCTTATTTGGTCCAGGCTGATCCTGGATTTTGTCTCCTTCAGATAAGGCCATCAGTCCCTTGCACTGAATGTCCTTATGCTGATAAATTGAGTTCGTTAGCTGCATGAACTCATCTTCCTCCTCTTCAGCAAACAGTCCAATATTGGCTTCAGCTCCTGAATTTGTTTCTGAAGATGACTGATCAGTCAAACTCTTATCATTCTTGGCAACAAAGGACCTTTCCTTTTTGCCCTTAAACTGAGTCTTCTTCTTGTCAGTTGACTCTTTCCTCTTTTCTGGACAGTCAGCTACTATATGTCCTCGTCTATTGCAACAATAGTATACTATCTTTGAGGATGCATTTTTACTTGGCTTGGACTTTATTCGGTCATTCCTTGATGGCTTCCTATTCTGATAGTAGTCATCTTTTGTCTGTGAAGTGGATGGCTTAGACCTCCACTGCTTCTTCTTCAGAAACTTTTGAAACAGCCTTGTAAAGGCAGCAAAATCCTCATCACTTTCATTGCTGTCTGAGTTCCGGTTCTCTGAATTTTCTGAAGCAGTATCAACAACAATTTGTGGTGGAGATGGAGACTTACTTCTATACTTCCTAGTGGTTCAGTCTTGAAGGCCACAGCTCTTTCCTTGTGCTCTACTCTAGTAGTCTTCTCTTCCTCCTTTCTTGCCAATAACTGCATCTCATAAGATAACAGTTTTCCAAACAATGTTAGAGGAGGTATGCCAGTTAATTTGGCCATTTCCCTAATGGCACAAATCTTGGTATTCTAGTCCTTAGTCAGGGATCTTAAAAACTTGTCATTCAGCTCATAGTTGCTGAATTCTCTTCCATAGGACATCAACTCATTAACAATCCTATAGAATTTCTTGTAGCATTCAGTAATGCTATCAGACTTTCCTTGTCTGAAGCTTTCATACTCCTGATTTAACAAGGACTTCCTGTCCTGTCTTACTTCTTCATACCCTTCCATGTAAACTATTAAAGTGTCCCACATTTCTTTAGAAGTTTTACAGTAAATTAAATTATGAAATGTGACATCATCAATTGCACTAACAATAATATTCTGGGCCCTCTTGTCCATAGTGGCCAGAATAATCTCATCTTTAGTCATTTCTGAATAATTTTTGGGAGTTCTCTGATTTGCATCCAGCACAGATACTTTCATTGGCACATATGACCCTTCTTTGACTGTAATGTATATTCTTGGGTCAGAGGCTTCCATAAAAAGTCTACCCTCTCTTTCCATATGCCAAATATCTCTTTTCTACAGATTGACAATTTCATGGACCCCAGCTCTTTGTGATTCTCAATTGAACCCATTTTCTTGAATCTTGATTAATCTGATTCTGCCTACAGGATCTTACTCAGACTGTTATGTCCCTTTTTGAGTAACCACCCTCTGATACCACTTGAAAGAAATAGTACCTAATCACCTAGAGGGGGGGGGTGAATAGGTGAACTTAATATTTTTAAAATTACAGGAAGAAACACTGAATAATAAGACATGTATTTACAATTCTCTACAACAATTCAGCACAGAAATTACAGCAATCACAGAATTAATCACACACAGAGTACACACAGATTTTATAGTGGTTCCCCAAGGTCTGGGTACATCCACTTTCCCCCTTCGCCTATCTAGTAGTGTACTAGATTCGGCCTAACTTCTCCACTTCTTCTCAGTTCCTCAGATCTTACAACTCAGAACCCCAAACAGGTTCCTACAACTCAGAGTGATCCCACTCCTACAACTTAGGCATAAAAGCCCTACCACTGAGTCTACACCAAGACTTACACTCAGAGAACAAAGTCTCCTACAACTCAGACACTAGGCCCTACCTCAGTCTTCAACAAGACCTACACTCAGAGCACACTGTCTCCTATACTCAGCCTTTATAAAATAGGCTTACAGCTCAGATCCCTTAGGATCCTACAGAAAATAAAGTTTACAAAGTATATAACCACAACTCTAAAAGAGAGAGATGAGTTGACTGGCTTCTTGATGAGTTCTTGAAAGAAATTTGATGAGATCAACCTCCCTTGGCTTTCTTCAAAGCTTCTTGAATTAGAACATAGTAGGGTTGTATCTCTATGCAGATGATCCTCAATCAACTGCTGTCTTGAGATTTTGATTTCAATATGAATCTTACTTATCAGCCTGGTTCAACAGCTGCTCTTCTTAGAAGGAGTTCTCTCTCTCCAACTTCTTAGATCTTCTCTTGAAGGTCTTCTTCTTGTTGTGTTGTTTGTCAATTCATTGATCACTACTTTTGTTGAAGGAGAAAGGTCTTTAAATAAGCTTTCTCCATGGTGATCGGCTGATCCGGTTTCTAACAACTTTCTGACGGCTCTGACAGTTGCAGTTGACCGGTTGAAATGGTAGCTGTCAAGTCATCCAGTCACTTCTTGAAATCTCTGTCACTGTCTGAAAGTGTCATGACAGATAGTCTTTATGTGTCGACACAAATAGACTAAGTGTCGACACAAGTAGACTAAGTGTCGTCACTAGCCTTGTTGCTGTCGACACAACTCCTTATGTTGTTGTAACAGCTTCTCGATACTGCTTCTTCTGAATGTGTCGACACTGATTCTATGTGTCGACACAAGCCTTCTTCTTTAATACTTAGTTGAATTCTGCTAAGTGTCGACACAACTCCTTTGTGTCAACTTATCTTCTTGTGTTGAAACTTGCTAAGTGTCGACACATCTTCTTTGTGTCAACACATGCCTTCTGTGTTTAAACTTTGCTGAGTGTCGACACATCTCCTTTGTGTCGACACATGCACTTGAACTTTGTTGAAGTTTGCTGAGTGTCGACACAGCCTCCTAGTGTCGACACATGTACTTGAACTTTGTTGAAGTTTGCTGAGTGTCGACACAACCTCCTAGTGTCGACACTTTTGCTGTCGACAAAGTTTCTCTGGGTGTCGACACTGCCTCTAAGTGTCGACACAGATAATGTTGACAATTCTTCACTGTGTGTCGACACAACCTGTATGTGTCGACACTTTTCTTCTGGTGTCGACTCTGCCTTCCTGGTGTTGACACAATTACTCCAAGTGTCGACACAGCTTCTCTGGGTGTCGACACAATTACTCCAAGTGTCGACACAGCTTCTCTGGGTGTCGACACAAGCCTTCTTAAGTGTCGACACTTTTCTTCTACGTGTCGACATATGGACTTAAAAACTTTTATGCTTTCCCTGCAATTACTTAACCTGCACACATAAACTCAAAGCACATCAAATACATCTTGATGTATATCATTGAGTAGGGTGATGCTTCTTCAAATCAGGTACATATATTCCAATGTACCCAACAGGATCATATCCACTGAGGACAGAGATCAGGTCAAAAGGTTCTTTCAAGGCCTTAATGATTCTATCTAATAACCATTGATGACTACATCACATGCTCCTTTTGTGGTTACTGTCCACCTTTCCAAGACGATGGAGGAAGTTATAAAAGCCACTCAGGAGAGGAACAAGCTGAAGAGGCTAGCAGAGACACCCCCAAGATAGAATCAAAGGGATCAAGGGAGGCAACATCGCAGACTTGGAAATGATAGGGAAGACTATAGGAATTATAACCAAGGAGATCACCACCAGCCACGACAGGACCACTACTGGAGGAGGACACGTCCACCTCTTCCAGCTCAGCACCAAGTCATCCCTGCACCAACATATGCAGCTGAGCAGTGGCCTTTCGAGAGATGTTGCTTTCACTGCAATGAAGTGAGTCACTTACAACCTCAGTGCCCATTGCTAGCACTCAGAGAAGGACATTGGGAGTTTCAACGGGGTGGAGGTTGTAGTCGGGGTAATCCCGACAGAGGACAATAAAGACATCCCCCACAAGCCTATGCATTGGACTTAGAGAGGGCACACACCACCACTGACGTGGTGAATGGTACATGAATTTGTCTTACACACCTTAATTGTGATATCTTCTTGTATATGCTTATATACATCAGTGTTAAAAAAATTCAATTGTAACCACATGGATCCTATGGATCAATCATCGAGCAACTCGAGCGCTCTTCGACACAGGTGCCACTCGCTCTTTCGTGTCCCATGACTTCATACATCGAGAGTTGGGAGTGGTTTACCTGCTAGGAAACCGCTACGTTTGTGACTCCCCGATGGATATGAAATGACATCTTCAGACCTTTGAAAATTTAGAGTCAAGATCGGTGATCAGGAGATGGAGGTAGAAGCTGCGGTACTACAACTTTCAGGCTTTGACCTGATATTGGGAAAGGATTGGCTCGCAGAGCATACGACCCAGATCGACTGCCAGAATAGGAATGTGTTTCTCTAGGTGCCGATGGGAGGAACAATCACTTATCAAGGTATACCCTCTATTTCCTGCCTAACACTAAATTCCATGCAAGCAACGAAGGATGATATGAGTGGTGAAGAGGTGTTCGTTGTCTACTTCGGGATGACATGGAAAACATTATAATTGACTGAGGTTAAAGTGGTGAAGAACTATCAAGATGTCTTCCCGGAGAAGATCTCAGGCTTACCTCCACATCAGGGGGTTGATTTTCAGATTCATCTCGCACATGGAGCTCGTCCCATCTCGCACATGGAGCTCATCCCATCTCGAGAGATCCATACCGGATGGCACCGAAGGAGCTAGCAGAGTTCAGAGAGCAGCTTTAGAAATTGGTGGATTCGGGATTCATCCGACCCAGCTCTTCTCCTTGGGAAGAACCTGTGCTATTTATGAAGAAGAAGGATGGTTCCCTTCGATTCTGCATCGACTATCGAGAGGTGAACCGACTGACGGTGAAGAACACTTACCCTCTTCCAAGAATAAAGGACTTGTTCGGTCAGTTGAACGGGTCTCTGTGTTTCTCCAAACTCGACCTTCAATCATGATACTATCACCTCAGGATTGAGGACAGGGACATTGATAAGACTGTATTCAACTCTCGTTATGGGCAATACGAATTCACAATGATGTCATTCGGGCTCACAAATGTCCCAGCAGCATTCATGTCTCTGATTAATCAAGTGTTCAAGTCATATCTTGATCATTTAGTGATTGTATTTATTGATGACATCCTGGTATACTTGGCTTCAGAAGAATTGCATGCCACACACCTGGAGAAGGTACTCCAAAAACTTCGGGAGCACCAAATGTTTGCAAAGTTCTCAAAGTGCGCGTTTTGGCTAAAGGAGGTTGGCTTCTTGGGTCATATTATCAGTTCTGACGGTACAACGGTGGACCCAACAAAGATTCGGGTTGACAAGGATTGGCCATAACTTCGTTTAGCAGTAGATGTGAGGAGTTTTCTCAGGCCTACAGGATATTACCATAAGTTCATAGAGGGGTTCTACAAAATAGCACTACCACTGACATCACTAACAAAGGAGGATGCACCATTTATATGGACACTGCAATGTGAAGAGGCCTTCCAGGAGTTGAAAGGGAGGCTCACCTCAGCGCCCATAATGACCATTCCCTCAGGCTAAGAGGGATTCCAGGTGTACACAGATGCTTGTCACCAAGGCTTAGGAGCAGTCTTGATGAAAAGTGGGAAGGTGGTTGCCTACACCTTTATACAACTAAAAGTGCACGAGAAAAACTATGCCACACATGACTTGGAGTTAGGGGCAGTGGTCTTCATAGTGAAGATATGGAGGCACTACTTGTACGACTTCTGATGTGAGGTGTTCTCGGACCACAAGAGCCTCGAGTACATCTTCACACAAAAAGAATTAAACTTACGGTAGAGACGATGGTTGGAATTCAAGTGCGATTATGACTTTGATCTTCAGTACCACCCTGTAAAGGCAAACACGATCATGAATGCTCAGAGTAGGATCCCTACATCCTTTGCCAGTTGGATGGTGTGTACACTGAGAGACATAGTGCGTGCCCTCGAAGAGATGGGAATCATGATGATCAACCCGAGAGATTCAGTTGCGACAATACATCATTTATATTGAATGGAGATAAAATGCGATCTATGGGATAGGATCAAGGAGGCCCAGTCGGATGACCCTTTATTCGAGGACGAGATTTCCCGTTTGAAGGATGGAAAGGAGCACCTGGATTTTCATATAAGATATGGGATTCTCTACATTCGAAATAGAATATTTATTCCTTCTAGTGGAAAGCTTCGACATGAGATTCTGTATGAAAGTCATCACACTCGCTACTCCATCCATTTAGGTATCACAAAGATGCATGCAGATCTGAAGAGGTCATTTTGGTGGCCAGGGATGAAGCGATACATGTTATCTTTTGTGACACATTGCCCGACATGTTCACTCGTCAAAGCAAAGTGCAAGAGCTCCGTCAGGTTGCTATAACCACTTCCCATACCAGAGTGGAAATTTGAGGACATATCCATGGACTTCATCCATAGCCTTTCCCACTCTCAGATGGGGAATGACTCTATTTGGGTGGTGGTTGACCGATTGACGAAAGTGACGAGATTCATTCCCAATCGTCGAGATGATGGTTCTAGTAAATTAGTTCATCTCTTCATAAAAATGTTGTTCGTTACCATGGTGTGCCAAAGACTATAGTGTTGGGAACATTATAAAATGTGTACCAGATTTGAAGAAGCCTCACCCTACTCAATAATATACATCAAGGTGTATTTGATGTGTTTTGAGTTTATATGTGCAGGTTAAGTAATTGAAAGAAATGCAGAAAAATTTCTAAGTTCATGTGTCGACACTTAGAGAAGCAGTGTCGACACTTATGAAGGCTTGTGTCGACACTGGAGAAAAGCTGTGTTGACACTTGAAGTAGACTGTGTCGACACTTGGAAAGGCTGTGTCGACACCAGAAGAAACTGTGTCGACATACAAAGGCAGTGTCGACACACAGAGAAGCAAAGTCGACATCAACTGTGTCGACACCAAGAGGCAGTGTCGACACACATGAATACTTAGTCGACATCAAATGTGTCGACACCAAGAGGCAGTGTCGACACACAAAAGTATTTGTCAACATCAACTGTGTCGACACACAGGACTTGTGTCGACACACAACAAAGCTTCAAAAAATTTAAAGTAAAGAAGTACTTGTGTTGACACAAAGGAGATGTGTCGACACTCAGCAAGCTTCAACAAAGTTAAAGTAAAGAAGTACTTGTGTCGACATAAAGGAGATGTGTCGACATTCAGCAAGTTTCAACAAAGTTAAAGAAAAGAAGGCTTGTGTCGACACACAGAATCAGTGTCGACACATTCTGAAGAAGCAGTGTCGAGAAGCTGTTACAACAGCAAAAGAAGTTGTGTCAACACCACCAAGGGTAGTGTCGACACTTAGTCCACTTGTGTCGACACTTAGTCTATTTGTGTCGACACATAATGAAGACCAGTCTCGACACTTTCAGACAGAGACAGTGATTTAAAGAAGTTACTGGATGACTTGACTTCTGCCATTTCAACCGGTCTACTGCAACTGTCAAAGCTGTCAGAAGGTTGTTATAAACCGGATCAGCCGATTACCACGGAGAAAGACTATATAAAAGCTTTCTCCTTCAACAAAAAGTGATGATCAATCATTGCAGAATACAGATTCTGAGCAATACTGAGAGAAGTAATAATACAGAAGATTTTCGACAGAGGATCTAGAAGAATTTGGAGAGAGAGAGCTCCATCAAAGAAGAGCAGTTGCTGAACCAGGCTGCCAAGAAAGATTCAGATTGTGATCTGAATCTCAAGTCAGAAGCTGATTGAAGATCATCTTCTCAGGAGATTCAACCCTACTGAGTTCAGATTCAAGAAGCTTTTAAGAAAGCTAAGAGAGGTTGATCTAGCCAAGTTCTTCCAAGAACAGTTCAAGAAGCCATCCATCCCTTCTCTTTCTTTCAGGGTGGTGGTCATAAATTTTGTTTAATTAAATTTCTATAAGATCTAATATAGATCTGAGCTGTAAGCCTATTTTATAAAGGCTGAGTGTAAGAGATTTAGATCTCTGAGTGTAGGTCTTGTTGAAGACTGAGGTAGGGCCTTGTGCCTGAGTTGTAGGAGACTGTGTTCTCTGAGTGTAGGCCTTGGTGAAGGCTGAGGTAGGGCTGTTTGCCCGAGTTGTAGGAGTGGGGACACTCTGAGTTGTAGGAACCTGGTTTGGGTTCTAAGCTACTATAATGTCTGAGAATCTGAGAAGAAGTACAGAAGTTAGGCCGAATCTAGTACACTGCTAGATAGGCGAAGGGGGAAAGTGGATGTACCCAGACCTTGGGGAACCACTATAAAAATTTGTGTGCACTCTGTGTTGAATTATTTCTGTGATTTCTGTGTTGTGAAGTAGTAGAATTTGCAAGTTCTGGTTAATTAACTAAACAGAGTTTCTGCCTTAAAAGCAAAAGAAAAAGTACACCTATTCACCCCCCTCTAGGTGCTTAGGCACTAATTCTTTCAAGTGGTATCAGAGGGAGGTTTCATCCCTGCAAAGGCAAACACGATCATGAATGCTCAGAGTAGGAGCCCTACAGCCTTTGCCAGTTGGATGGTGTGTACACTGAGAGACATAGTGCGTGCCCTCGAAGAGATGGGAATCATGATGATTAACCCGAGAGATTCAGTTGCGACAATACATCATTTATATTGAATGGAGATAAAATGCGATCTATGGGATAGGATCAAGGAGGCCCAGTCGGATGACCCTTTATTCGAGGACGGGATTTCCCGTTTGAAGGATGGAAAGGAGCAGCTGGATTTTCATATAAGATATGGGATTCTCTACATTCGAAATAGAATATTTATTCCTTCTAGTGGACAGCTTCGACATGAGATTCTGTATGAAAGTCATCATACTCGCTACTCCATCCATTTAGGTATCACAAAGATGCATGCAGATCTGAAGAGGTCATTTTGGTGGCCAGGGATGAAGCGAGACGTGTTATCTTTTGTGACATATTGCCCGACATGTTCACTCGTCAAAGCAGAGTGCAAGAGCTCCGTCGGGTTGCTATAACCACTTCCCATACCAGAGTGGAAATTTGAGGACATATCCATGGACTACATCCAAAGCCTTTCCCACTCTCAGATGGGGAATGACTCTATTTAGGTGGTGGTTGACCGATTGACGAAAGTGAAGAGATTCATTCCCAATCGTCGAGATGATGGTTCTAGTAAATTAGTTCATCTCTTCATCAAAAATGTTGTTCGTTACCATGGTGTGCCAAAGACTATAGTGTTGGGAACATTGTAAAATGTGTACCAGATTTGAAGAAGCCTCACCGTACTCAATAATATACATCAAGGTGTATTTGATTTGTTTTGAGTTTATATGTGCAGGTTAAGTAATTGAAAGAAATGCAGAAAAATTTCTAAGTTCATGTGTCGACACCTAGAGAAGCAGTGTCGACACTTATGAAGGCTTGTATCGACACTGGAGAAAAGCTGTGTCGACACTTGAAGTAGACTGTGTCGACACTTGGAAAGGCTATGTCGACACCAGAAGAAACTGTGTCGACATACAGAGGCAGTGTCGACACACAGAGAAGCAAAGTCGACATCAACTGTGTCGACACCAAGAGGCAGTGTCGACACACATGAATACTTAGTCGACATCAAATGTGTCGACACCAAGAGGCAGTGTCGACACACAAAAGTATTTGTCAACATCAACTGTGTCGACACACAGGACTTGTGTCGACACACAGCAAAGCTTCAAAAAATTTAAAGTAAAGAAGTACTTGTGTCGACACAATGGAGATGTGTCGACACTCAGCAAGCTTCAACAAAGTTAAAGTAAAGAAGTACTTGTGTTGACACAAAGGAGATGTGTCGACATTCAGCAAGTTTCAACAAAGTTAAAGAAAAGAAGGCTTGTGTCGACACACAGAATCAGTGTCGACACATTCTGAAGAAGCAGTGTCGATAAGCTGTTACAACAGCAAAAGAAGTTGTGTCGACACCACTAAGGCTAGTGTCGACACTTAGTCCACTTGTGTCGACACTTAGTCTATTTGTGTCGACACATAATGAAGACCAGTCTCGACACTTTCAGATAGAGACAGTGATTTCAAGAAGTGACTGGATGACTTGACAGCTGCCATTTCAACCGGTCTACTACAACTGTCAAAGCTGTCAGAAGGTTGTTAGAAACCGGATCAGCCAGTTACCATGGAGAAAGACTATATAAAAGCTTTCTCCTTCAACAAAAAATGATGATCAATCATTGCAGAATACAGATTCTGAGCAATACTGAGAGAAGTAATAATACAAAAGATTTTCGATAGTAGATCTAGAAGTAGTTGGAGAGAGAGAGCTCCATCTAAGAAGAGCAGTTGCTGAACCAGGCTGCCAAGAAAGATTCAGATTGTGATCTGAAGCTCAAGTCAGAAGCTGATTGAAGATCATCTTCTCAGGAGATTCAACCCTACTGAGTTCAGATTCAAGAAGCTTTGAAGAAAGCTAAGAGAGGTTGATCTCTGCCAAGTTCTTCTAAGAACAGTTCAAGAAGCCATCCATCCCTTCTCTTTCTTTCAGGGTGGTGGTCATAAATTCTGTTTAATTAAATTTCTATAAGATCTAATATAGATCTGAGCTATAAGCCTATTTTATAAAGGCTGAGTGTAAGAGATTTAGATCTCTGAGTGTAGGTCTTGTTGAAGACTGAGGTAGGGCCTTGTGCCTGAGTTGTAGGAGACTGTGTTCTCTGAGTGTAGGCCTTGGTGAAGGCTGAGGTAGGGCTGTTTGCCTGAGTTGTAGGAGTGGGGACACTCTGAGTTGTAGGAACCTGGTTTGGGTTCTAAGCTACTGTAAGGTCTGAGGATCTGAGGAGAAGTGCATAAGTTAGGCCGAATCTAGTACACTGCTAGATAGGCGAAGGGGGAAAGTGGATGTACCCAGACCTTGGGGAACCACTATAAAAATTTGTGTGCACTCTGTGTTGAATTATTTCTGTGATTTCTGTGTTGTGAAGTAGTAGAATTTGCACGTTCTGGTTAAATAACTAAACAGAGTTTCTGCCTTAAAAGCAAAAGAAAAAGTACACCTATTCACCCCCCTCTAGGTGCTTAGGCACTAATTCTTTCAAGTGGTATCAGAGGGAGGTTTCTCAAAGAAGGACTTAACAGTCAGAGTGATATCCTTAAGACAGATTTAAGAATCAAGAAAGAATCAAGACAATGAGTTCATGTGAAAATCATAAGGAACTAGGTTCAATGAAACTACCCATATGCAGAAAGGAGATCTTTGGCATCTGGAAAGAAAGGGTCAGGCTGTTTATGGAGGCTTCTGATCCAAGGATCTATATTACAGTCAAAGAAGGTCCTTATATCCCAATGAAGATTTCAATTCTGGATGCTAACCAAAGAATTCCCAAGGATTATTCAGAGATGACCAAAGATGAGATCATCTTGACAACTATGGATTAGAGGGCCCAGAACATTATAGTAAGCGCCATAAATGATTCTACCTTTCAAAATTTGATTCACTGCAAGACTTCAAAGGAAATGTGGGATACTTTGATAGTCTACATGGAAGGTTCTGAAGAAGTAAGACAAGATAGAAAATCTATGCTAAACCAGGAGTATGAGAGTTTCAGACAAGGAAAGTCTGACAGTATCACTGAGTTCTACAAAAAGTTCTATAGAATAGTTAATGAGTTGATGTCCTATGGGAGAATCTTCAGTACTTATGAACTGAATGAAAAATTCTTAAGATCCTTGACAAAGGATTGAGACACTAAGATTTGTGCCATTAGAGAAGTGGCCAAACTTGCAGATATTTCTCCTCCAACATTGTTTGGAAAGTTGCTGTCATATGAGATGCAACTTATGGCTAGGAAAGGGGAAGAGAAGAGTGCAAAAGGTGAGCATAGAGAAAAGTCTGTGGCCTTTAAGGTTGAAGCCACTAAGAAAAATAGGAGGATGTCTCCATCACCTCCTAAGATTGTTGCTGAAACTGCTTCAGAAAATTCAAACAATCAGAATTCAGATAGCAGTGACTCAGATGAGGATTTTGCAGCATTTACTAGACAGTTTCAGAGATTTCTGAAGAAGAAGCAGTGGAAGTCTAAGCCTTCCACATCTAAGCCTAAAGATGACTATTATCAAAAGAGGAAGTCATCCAGGAAAGACAGGAGCAAGTCTAAGCCAAGCAAGTATACAACATCAAAGATTGTTTGCTACTATTGTAATAGGCATGGACATGTAGTGGCTGAATGTCCAGATAAAAGAAAAGATTCTGGTGATAAAAAGAAGACTCAACACCAGAGCAAGAAGGAGAAATCCTTTGTTGCTAAGAAGGAGAAGATATTGTCAGATCAGTCATCTTTAGAATCAGAATCTGAAGCTGAGGCTTACATTGGTTTGTTTTCTGCAGATGATGAAGAAGAGTTTTTACAAGTGCTGAAATCAATATATGAACAAGAAGACCATCAGTGCAAGGGACTGATGGTTGTATCAGAAGAAGACAAGTGCCAGGATCAGCCTGGTCCCAGTAAGGTACAATGTCTTTCAGATTGCAGTACTGAGTCAGAGTCAGCAACATCTGCATCAAGTGATGTGGATGGGTCTGAGTCTGAAGGTGATATTCATCAACTTATAGATGAATATAGAGATTTATTGCAGGCACTTAAGAAGAGCAAAAACCTGGCCAAATATCAGGCCAAGGAAATTGCAGACCTTAAGATGACTGCATTAGATTCAGAGAAGTTGCTAGATCAAAAACTGAATGAGATTGCCAGATTGAAAAACATAACTGTTATTCAAATGGGCACAATCACATTCAAGAATGATCAGATTAGAAATCTAGAGGTTAGACTTCAAAAAGAGAAAGAGATTGTGGCGAGCTTTTCTAAACCTAAATCTGTTTTACCCTTGATTGATAAGTTTGTACCTCAAAAGGGTAAGGCTGGATTAGGGTTTAAAAAACCTGCCTGGACTGCTAGGTACAAATCTAAAGGCAAAGCCCCAACATAAAACAAGAAGCCTGTTGTAGATAATTTAGCTAGGGTTGTACCTAAACAAAGGTACAACAAGTTTGAGTGCTGGTGTTGTGGCAAGGTATACCACTTTGCCTTAGATTGTTGGCACAATTATAGTGTCAAGGAGAGTAGCAATCTGCCTGCTAGAAGAGCTACAGGTAGATTTATTAAAGTACAGACTAACTTGCACCAAGGACCCAAACGTTATTTGGGTTCTAAGGTTAAGTAATCTGTGTTGCAGGTGAGTCCAAGTTGCCATGCCCCAATATGGTACTTGAACAGTGGATGCTCCAAGTATATGACTGGAACAAGGGGGTTGCTGAAGGACTACACACCTATCATGGATGGCCCTAAAGTAACCTTTGGTGGTTCTGAAAAAGGAATCATTAAAGGATTTGGTAACATTTCTAGTAACCTAATTACTATCACTCAAGTGTCCTATGTGAAAGGTTTGAAACATAACCTTATAAGCATAAGTCATTTGAGTGATTTAGGATATGACATTTCATTTATTAAGAATGGATGTCATATCAAAAGGTCAAGTGATCAAAAGGTCATATTGACAGGATATAGAAAGAGAAATATTTATTGTCTTAACTTTGAGTGTGAGAACAATGTTTCTCCTATTTGTCTTGTAGCTAATGAGAGAGTCTCACATTGTGTTAAATGGTACAAGAGGCTGGCTCATCTTAACTATAAGACTATTGGCCAACTCTTTAGCAAAGAGTTAGTGAGAAATGGTCCTCAAGTTAAGTGTATAAAGGATGAGATATGCTCAGCTTGTCAAAAAGGCAAGCAGACCAAATCCACCTTTCATAGCCTTGAAAACAATGATTCAGTGAGGTGTCTATATCTCTTGCATATGGATTTATTTGGTCCTATGTCAGTTCATAGTCTAGGTAGGAAGGTCTACACATTTGTGGTGGTAGATGACTATTCTAGATACTCCTGGGTGTTCCTTCTAAGATAAAAATTTGAAACCCCAAGTGTCTTATATAGTTTTGTTAAAAAAATTCAGAATGACTTGGACAGTACAGTGGTCAAAATCAGAAGTGACCATGGTACTTTATTTCAGTCTGAAAGTATGACAAAACTGTGTGAAGAATTTAGGATTTTTCAAGAATTTTCCTCACCTAAAACACCTCAGCAAAATGGTATTGCTGAAAGGAAGAATAGAACATTGATAGAGGCTGGTAGAACTCTATTAAGTAACACTTCTCTCCCAGAATATTTCTGGGCTGAGGTAGTAAACACTGCATGTCATGTGATCGATAGAGCTACTATCACCAAGAGCCACAAAAAGACTCCCTATGAGATTGTGAAGGGCAGAAAACCAAACTTATTCTATTTCAGGATCTTTGGTTGCAAGTGCTATATACTTAACAATGGCAAGTCTTATCTAACTAAGTTTGCTGCCAAATCCCAAGAGGGGATCTTTGTTGGGTACAACAACAATAGTAAGGCTTATAGGGTCTACAACTTGGTTACTCAAGTTGTAGAAGAGTCTGTACATATAGTCTTTGATGAAACAAGACTAATTAACTGTGAGTTGCCAAGTAGTGTTTGCAGTTCTACAGGTATAAATGAGAGAATGGACAAGCTTACCATTACAGAAGAATCAACTATAAATCAGGAAGTGGAAAATGGTGGCTGCTGTCCAGGGGGAGTACAAGACTTACTAGATGCTGAAGAACATCAAGAGGTGCAGCTTAATGAAGAGTCTAGAGGTGTACAACCTGAAGATAGACTACCTCCAGCTAATAGACACTTAAAGGATCATCCAGCAAATCATATAATTGGTGATCCAAGACAAGGAGTGCAAACAAGAAGCAGGAATCTGAGCACAGTTCTTTGCTCCAGTTTTGATGGCGCGGCCCCTCCTCCACCAGTTGAAGACGATGCTGATGATGCTGTTGATGATCCGGTTGCTAAGGCCATACGACTCAAGGACGTGAGGCAGCATGATGACGCTAACGGACGGCTACGCTACAACCTCCGCCCGCGCTGTGCTACCGCCACGGCAATGCCTTAGTTTTATTTATTTCCTTTTCGTACACTGTATTTTATAATTGGAATATAAAATTATCCTATGCTTATGTGATAATTTTATATTCATTGCATGTGTTGTTGTATTTTCAATTTGAACTATTTTAGTTTTGGTGTGCAATTAGCTATTCGGATGGATGAGATTAAATCTCCATCATGAAGGGCTAAGACTTATTTGTAACTCCTATTAGCCATTCAGATGGATGAGATTAAATCTCCATCATGAAGGGCTAAGGCTTATTTGTAACTCCTATTTAAAGGAGGCTATCATGAAGAGTTAAGGCAATTGGAAAAGAAACCTAAAAAAACCCCCCCTTGTGGAAATTTTGGCCACCATGGAGAAGTCCATAGCCGCCCCCTCCCCTTTGGTGTGAAGCCAAGCCTTGCCTCCTCCATCCCCGTTCGGTGCGACTCCGGCGTGGCTTCCTTCGGTGCGACTCCTTGGAAGAAGGTTGCAAACCATTCGGTGCGACGCTGGTGGATCCGTGGAGAGAGTGATTCTACCATAGTTATCTCGTGTGAAAGTTTTCCGGTTGGGTAATCTCTTTCCCCTCCCTTGTGTGATTTCTTCTCTTTAGTTGTGGTGGATTTCGCTCATCGTTTTCTCCGGATCTTTAATTTAATCGATGCAAGTTTTGAATCGAAATCGCCGTTGCAAGGCTTTTATTTCCGGATCGGGTGGATCCTATTTGCTTGAGCGGATCTTGGCCTATAGCCTTGGTCTTGCTCTCAAAAAGGAGTGGCAACCTTTGTGTTTTCTTGGGGAATAATCCGACTCAAATTTCCGATCGTTGTTTTGAGTCGGCCATTCCTCCTTTGTTGTTTGTGCTGCATTTTGTGACGAGGAAATATTGTGGGCGATAGGTGCTGTGTAGGTGCGGTAGATCTACGACGTGTTGTGCGTAGGGAGAGCGTTAGCTTCGCGGAGATCTCCGTTTCCGGATAACCCTACATCAATTTGGTATCAGAGGCAGTCGTTTCAACTCCCACGTTGCAAACATCCTCTCTGCATTCCTTGTTGGTCGATCGGATATAAAAAAATCAAAAAAATTATTTTCTGTGGTCTGCCAATAGCAGGCTGAAATCTTTATTTTTCAGCAAAATTTCAAAAAACAATTTTTTAAACGATCTACGTGTTATTCACTTTGGGAATATATAAAAATATCTTATTTTCAATATAGGTACAGCCCTAGGAAAATTCATCTTGCCCGGGGCCTCCCAAACCTAAATGCGCACTAGGCTAGGAACGGAGTACGCAACCCCATCTACGTCTAGTATGGCTGCAAACGAGCATGGTGATCCCAACACCGCGGCTATAGAGGGTCTTCGTGCCGAAATGGCTGAGCTTAGGAACGTCTTAGCCCAGATCCTACAAAACCAAGCTAGGCCACCTGATGGCGGCGACCCCCAACGTGTTAAAGTTGAAGATGATGATGGCGATGGAGGCAACACCCAAGTTAAAGTTGAAGATGATGATGGCGACGGCGACGGCGATGGCGGCAACCCCCAACGTGTTAAAGTTGAAGATGATGATGGCGATGGAGGCAACACCCAAGTTAAAGTTGAAGATGATGACGGCGACGGCGATGGCGGCAACCCCCAAGTCAAAGTTGAAGATGATGATGGCGACGGCGACGGCAATGGCGGCAACTCCCAACGTGTTAAAGTTGAAGATGATGATGACGGCGACGACGGCGTTCTCCTTCATGTTGAAGATGATGACTACATGATGTGGAGCTACATGAGATGAAGGCTTTTAAATATTATTTAGTTTATTTTTATTTGCATTTTTATTTTCATCATGTAATGTTTAAGTATTTTAGGTGTTGATTTATTTTTATTTAGTGGGCTGCACATAGCCTATGCATCTTGTAAAGCCTATATATAGGCATGGACTTTCATGGTTTTACTTAGAGAATGAAAAAATTAAAACTTGAATTCAAAATTTGAATTTCCTCCTCAACTTTCTTTTCCCCCTTAGGCAAAATTTGGCCCCCTCTTCCTCCCTTCCTCTTGGCCGCCGACCGCCCTTCCTCTCCCCTCCTCTTGCTTGGCCTCCCTCCTCTTCCCTCCTCCCCTTTCCTCCTTTGCTCCCCTCGGTTTCCCCTCAACTCCACCTCCCAAGATTCGGCCACCACTCTCAAGCCGACCCTCACTTCCACACCCCAAACCGAACCACCATCCTCTCCCTTATCCAAAACCCGACCTCCATCAAGAGCCCCCAAATCAGCCCCCTTCCATAGTGAAATCGACCAAGATCAAAGGTGTTTTTTTCTCCCTTTGTGGTTTTTTCCTCCATCCCGGCGTGAAGCAAAGGAAGCGGACAAGTTTCTCTCCATCCGGCAACACTCCGGCGGAGTCGTGGAAGAACGATCCTTGAAAGTGAACCGGAATCATCTATTCTGGTTGGGTAACGAGATCTTCTACCTCTTGTGTGATTCTTATCTCTTTAGATTTTTAATTGGTGAAATACCTTTGTGTTACTTTGGAATCGTTTTTTTCGTTCGTGGCTTATCTTTCCGATCACATGTGTTGTTCTTTCTAATTGTTTAATTTTCCGAGAGGTTTGGCGAGCCTCGCTTTCGTTTTGTTGGGGGAGATCTACCATTTCCGAACCGAACCTTTCGGTAGATCTCTTTTGGTACAACCATCGCTCAGTCGGACCCAAGATTGGTCCTTTTAGCTTGAGAGAACATCGGCCTCTAGTCGTTTGTTCGATCTTTAATCGGCGTGGCTACCGTATGTTAGCGATAGTTGATAACGTTGTTCGTGGGTGTGCTGCGTTTAGTTATTGTGTGAGCGTAATAGTGGAAATAGAGAGGCGTACGTGTTACTCCCTTTGTCGTTATAGCGCCAAACACCGTAGCCTACATCAATTTGGTATCAGAGGGAGGTTCACGTCAATTTCTTAATTGGCACCCTCCCCCTTTTATTTGCACGTCGGCACGCACGCTTCTAGTTTGTTTATTTGAAAATTTAACAACAAAAAAACTTTTCTGGTCTGCCAATAGCAGCTTAAATTTCTTATTTTTCAGCAAAAAAATCAAAAAAAAATTAATTAATAATCTTCATATTTTATTCTGCAAGAAAATCTATTTTATATTAGTATTACCCTAGTGGTTAAGCGGGAACAATTCCGACAAACCTATTTTAATTGGGCCAGAAGCGTTTCTCATTGTATGTTCACAAATTCCGGATCGAGTTTTATCTCCGGTTCTCACAATATGGCCTACGACGTCAATGTTTCCCGAGGAAAATCATTAGATTCCATTAGGAATGAAGATAAACCAAACGCCCAGGCCAAACGACAAATAACTGATGACTTGGCTACCCTTAAACAAGGGAATAAGTCGGTATCAGATTATGTGCAACTCTTTAATGATTGGACGGTTAGGAGCGGTGTGCAGGAATCGCCTGAGGTCACCCTTTCCAGGTTTCATAGGGGATTAAACCCCTACATCCAGGGTAAATTACTCCGTTATTGGCACACAGATCTAGACTCCACTTTTACCACGACATTAGAAATTGAGAAGCACCAGATTCCTAGGAGTAAAGTTCCCTCATGTCGGACGATTACTATATGTGAGTCTAGTGGCGAATCTGGTCTTGGCTCTATTGTGCGTCCTACCCTGATTACGCCCGTAGACCATTTTGAGTCTCCCCCTGAGTTGCCTGATTTAGTTGTAGACTCCCCTGATGATTCTAAGGTCGTGCCTAGGACTGTGCCCGTCACTGAGGGCGAGGCTGATATTACTGACGATTGTATTGACATTGAAGAGATTGGTTACCCTAGTGACCTGGATGAGGATTTCTCCCCCGATGAATCATCTCCACTTCCCTTCGTCGATGTTTCTGAAACCATTACTGAGTCTGATTTGAGTGAAGTTTCTAGTGAGGTGATAGAGTCACCCTGTGGCGAATGTTTCTCTGATCGTGAGTTTGGTGATGACGAGCCAGTTGAGTTTTCTGTGAGGAAAAATCTTCTGTTTGATTTTTCGTTTGATTTTGATGGCTTGCACATGGAGGATTTTACTTGGACGATAAATCCGTATTTTGGCATTGGGCATGACTTAGCCCCTCCTCCGGAATCTATCGATGCTCCCATTCCTGAGATCTGTACTGCTACTGATGTCGTGATTTATGAGTTGGAAGAATGTCCTAGCGAGAGAGTTATATTTTTGGAAGACGACACAGAAGTAGACCCGGATGAGCGTCCCCTGATGCTAACTCCGTTGCGTGAATTTAAATGCGATCTTAACTCTCTCCCGGTTTTAGCTTTACCGACTCTCCCTCCTGATATGTTGACCCGACCAGCGGATCGTTTCGGACTTGAATTTATTTTTCCTGATTTGAGTCATGTTATTTTACCATCCATGCTGGACCCTCCTTGGGACATGTCTCGTAGTGTGATAACAGATTTCGTGTTTGGTCATGATGAATGTCTCATTAATTTGGTATCCACTCGACTTTCTAAAACTAACCAAATCTCTGAGAGTACGTTAATGATGTGGCCATCTTTTGTTCCACCGGATCGCATTCTGTTGGTACCACCAGATCTCGTTGGGTTGGTGCCACCATATGTAGTTCCGCTAGTGCCACCCTATTACTTTCCATTGGCGCCCCCATATCTAGTTCCCTTGGTTTCATCTCAAGTAGTTCCGTTATCGCTATTTTACATGTCAAGTCTGCCTGCAATAGTATTTGCCTCTCACGCTTTCATTTTACATAAGCACAGTAAGGAAGCGCTAGTCACACACATGTCTTCTTATCAATATATCGCTAACTTACATAAGAGGGCATCTCCCTATAAGGTTTTCGGTTTAGTCTTGGTGCGACTCGTCCCTGAACGGATGCCTACGGGCACTATAGAAACATTGACGAGTCGGCGAGTTAGAACTTTTCGGATTTTTAATCAGTTAGGAGAAACAACATATTTGTTGAAGTTAACCACTGAATGGGGTAATTCCCCTAGTTTAAATGTTTCCACTTTCACGCATTGTGTTTTTCCACCTTTTGAAATATCTAACTCTACGTTTGGTGCCACTATATTTTCATTTGGGTTGGGGGGTGAGCTTGTTCTTGGATCGTTCTCTCCATTGGTCTCCAACGGAGGTACGTTGACTATTGATGAAGAAATGTTTCCTCTTTATTTGCCTAATGCTTTTCCCAGTTTCCCCAGGACAATCTTTTTGCTAGACAGGTTCACATTTGGTGTTTTGCTCAAATCTCCAAGCGGTGGTATTCAGCGTTATGTGATACGATGGTGTGCTCGCCCGGTCTCCGGTGACCCTTGGATTCCGGACTCGGCGATGGTTCTTTTGGATGATGTTCTTCGACGCCAACACCGCCATGCCAACTCATCGGTGATGAGTTATTTTGAGCGGGGGAGGATTGATGGCGGCGACCCCCAACGTGTTAAAGTTGAAGATGATGATGGCGATGGAGGCAACACCCAAGTTAAAGTTGAAGATGATGATGGCGATGGCGACGGCGATGGCGGCAACCCCCAACGTGTTAAAGTTGAAGATGATGATGGCGATGGAGGCAACACCCAAGTTAAAGTTGAAGATGATGACGGCGACGGCGATGGCGGCAACCCCCAAGTCAAAGTTGAAGATGATGATGGCGACGGCGACGGCAATGGCGGCAACCCCCAACGTGTTAAAGTTGAAGATGATGATGACGGCGACGACGGCGTTCTCCTTCATGTTGAAGATGATGACTACATGATGTGGAGCTACATGAGATGAAGGCTTTTAAATATTATTTAGTTTATTTTTATTTGCATTTTTATTTTCATCATGTAATGTTTAAGTATTTTAGGTGTTGATTTATTTTTATTTAGTGGGCTGCACATAGCCTATGCATCTTGTAAAGCCTATATATAGGCATGGACTTTCATGGTTTTACTTAGAGAATGAAAAAATTAAAACTTGAATTCAAAATTTGAATTTCCCCCTCAACTTTCTTTTCCCCCTTAGGCAAAATTCGGCCCCCTCTTCCTCCCTTCCTCTTGGCCGCCGACCGCCCTTCCTCTCCCCTCCTCTTGCTTGGCCTCCCTCCTCTTCCCTCCTCCCCTTTCCTCCTTTGCTCCCCTCGGTTTCCCCTCAACTCCACCTCCCAAGATTCGGCCACCACTCTCAAGCCGACCCTCACTTCCACACCCCAAACCGAACCACCATCCTCTCCCTTATCCAAAACCCGACCTCCATCAAGAGCCCCCAAATCAGCCCCCTTCCATAGTGAAATCGACCAAGATCAAAGGTGTTTTTTTCTCCCTTTGTGGTTTTTTCCTCCATCCCGGCGTGAAGCAAAGGAAGCGGACAAGTTTCTCTCCATCCGGCAACACTCCGGCGGAGTCGTGGAAGAACGATCCTTGAAAGTGAACCGGAATCATCTATTCTGGTTGGGTAACGAGATCTTCTACCTCTTGTGTGATTCTTATCTCTTTAGATTTTTAATTGGTGGAATACCTTTGTGTTACTTTGGAATCGTTTTTTTCGTTCGTGGCTTATCTTTTCGATCGCATGTGTTGTTCTTTCTAATTGTTTAATTTTCCGAGAGGTTTGGCGAGCCTCGCTTTCGTTTTGTTGGGGGAGATCTACCATTTCCGAACCGAACCTTTCGGTAGATCTCTTTTGGTACAACCATCGCTCAGTCGGACCCAAGATTGGTCCTTTTAGCTTGAGAGAACATCGGCCTCTAGTCGTTTGTTCGATCTTTAATCGGCGTGGCTACCGTATGTTAGCGATAGTTGATAACGTTGTTCGTGGGTGTGCTGCGTTTAGTTATTGTGTGAGCGTAATAGTGGAAATAGAGAGGCGTACGTGTTACTCCCTTTGTCGTTATAGCGCCAAACACCGTAGCCTACATCACCACCCCCGCCACCCGTTAATGTTGACCGGCCCAACCGGCACCAACATAACTCTGATTCGTATTCTGATGGGGACTCCCCACGGGTGCCCCCTAGGGGACACCGCCCCGAGCGAGACTTTGACATTACTAGGGTCATTAAGATAAATGCCCCCACGTATGATGGCATGGGAGACCCCCAAATCTTCCTTAACTGGACTGTGGATATGGAGTGTTACTTCGAGTGACACAACCTGACGGATCCCCAAAAGGTCCAAGTTTCCCGGATGAAGTTAACATGTCGTGCAAAGACGTTCTGGCTGAATGAGGAGCAAAGATTAGGAACCGGACACGGAGCCCCCCTTATAGGTTGGCCAGTAATGAAGAACCTGTTGACCGATCAGTACGTTCCTGCGTACCATCGGACACAGATGTTCGATGAGCTTGCCACTCTACGACAGGGCTCAAGCTCGGTAGCTGAATATATGGGTGAACTTAAGGACCGAATGGTGCGATGTGACCTTAGGGAGATTCCCGAAGTCACTTTATCTAGATTTCGAAAGGGCCTTAACCCCGATATCCAAAGGAAGCTCTTGCGATATGGGAATACGGACTTGAACACGACTTTCAATGCCGCCTTGGACATTGAAAAACACCTAGCCTCTAAGGCTCACTCCCGTTACGCTCATGCGAAGCACAAGTCCACCACTAGGGCATCTTCTTCCACATATCCTGATAAGGGAAAGTTTAAATCTACCGAGTCGAAGTCAATCGTGATCACCGCTAGGAACTCCAAGAACCCTGCGAGTGAGCGTGTCCCTATCAGGAAGGTTAGCAAGGCTAACACCACTTGTTACTCTTGCGGCATTCAAGGTCACTATGCCTACAAATGTCCAACAAAGACAAAACACTAGCCTTATTAGAGCCAACCACCGACCCTGACGATTACGTATACGAGGCCGCAGAGGAGAGTGACCCCGAAGGAGTCCCTAGTGACTTAGAGGACGATCACCCCCTTATGGTGATGCGTTGTATTTTGACCACTCCTCGTCCATTAGATGATTGGAAGAGGACGAGCATATTTTCTCTGATTTTTAAGAGTGGCGAGAAGCTTTGCAAGCTGATTATTGATAGTGGTAGCTATGTGAACGTCATATCTGAGAACGCCGTAGCACGTATGTCCTTGGTCACGGAACCACACCCGACCCCATACCAGGTCGCTTGGATCAACAAGCTCTCTGTACCCGTTACCAAGCGATGTCTGCTCCCACTCTCATTCAAATCCTACATTGATGAGGTGTGGTGTGATGTCCTTCCGATGGACGCTTGTCATGTGTTGTTAGGCCGCCCTTGGCTATACGACCGTGATGTTACCCATTTTGGTAGAGCCAACACTTATGAGCTCAAATTCAATGGCAAAACCATCACTTTGAAGCCGACCGTCCCGAAGGAGCCTGTAGTCTTGGCTAAGGACACCACTATCCCGGTAGAACGGAAAACGTTGAATCTTGTTGGTAGGAAAGAGTTTGAGAGAGATCCGTTCTTTGATGGAATTATGTATGCGCTAGTCCTCTTAAGTGTGAAGCCCGATTCTAGCATTTTGGATGAGCTACCTAGTGAGTTACGGGTACTGTGGAGGAGTATAGGGACGTGTACCCGGATGAGTTGCCGCCCACGTTACCCCCGCTTAGGAATATCCAGCATGCGATAGATCTCATCCCGGGGTCTTCCTTGCCAAACCAGCCCCATTATCGACTCCACCCCGCGGCTCACCTAGAGTTGCAGTCTCAGATCGAGGGCTTGCTAGCGAAAGGTTTTATTAGGACTAGTATGAGTCCATGTGCTGTACCAGCCCTACTTGCCCCCAAGAAGGATGGTACATGGAGGATGTGCGTTGATAGCCGGACTATCAACAAAATCACCATCAAGTATAGGTTCCCCATTCCACGCCTAGATGATTTGTTGGATGTCTTGTCTGGCGCCACCGTATTCTCCAAATTAGATCTTCGGAGTGGCTATCACCAGATTAGGATACGAGAGGGCGATGAGTGGAAGACAACGTTTAAGTCAAAGGATGGTATGTACGAATGGCTTGTGATGCCCTTTGGGTTGTCCAATGCCCCTAGTACCTTCTCCCGGATGATGACACACGTCTTTCAGCCATTTATGGGAAAGTTCGTTGTCGTCTACTTTGACGATATTCTGATTTATAGCACCTCTACTACCGAGCACATCTCCCACATAAGAGTGATCCTTTCCACCCTGTGGAAGGAGACGTTATTTCTTAACCTTAAGAAATGCACTTTCTATGTCTCGGATATAGAGTTCCTAGGCTATATAGTCGGCTCTGAGGGTATTCGAGTTGATCCGGGCAAGGTTCAGGTCATTAAGGACTGGCCCGTGCCAACCACCCTACGTGAGGTGCGTAGTTTCCATGGGTTAGCCATGTTTTATCGTCATTTCATACGAGACTTCAGTAGTATTATGGAGCCTATCACAGACTGTATGAAGAAGGGAGAGTTTACGTGGACGAAGTCTGCCACCCATGCTTTTGAACGAATCAAAGAGCTTATGACAGAGGCACCTGTCTTATGTCTACCTGACTTTGCTAAAGTCTTTGAGATCACATGCGATGCGTCTGGGGTCGGGATTGGAGGTGTCTTGAGCCAGGAGGGCCATCCCGTTAGTTATTTTAGCGAGAAGCTGTCCGGCCCTAAGCTGAACTATTCCAATTATGATAGAGAATTTTATGCTGTAGTCCGATGTCTACACCATTGGAGGCACTATCTCCTCTCCAAGGAGTTTGTGATCCTCTCCGATCATGAGGCTCTACGTTTCATCAACGGCCAGCATAAGATCAGCCCACGACACGCTAAGTGGGTATCTTTCTTACAAGGCTACACGTTTAATCTCAAGCACCTTAAGGGAGCCGATAACCGAGTCGCGGACGCCCTTAGTCGTCTTACGCTTTTACTCACCTCTATAGAAGTACATGTTATAGGCTTTGAGCGGATTAAGGATGAGTACGCCACGTGTCCTGACTTCCAGGACTTCTATTTATCTCCCCAGGATAGCTCCCCCATGACGATATCTGCATACATCATCAAGGATGGTTACCTGTTTAGGAACGGGAAGCTATGTATTCCGCAGTCATCGTTACGACTACATATTATATGGGAGTTGCATAGCGGAGGGTTGAGTGCCCACTTCGGTAGAGATAAGACCATTACGTTAGTCGAAGACAAATTCTATTGGCCAAAACTGAAGGTTATGGTGGGACAGGTAGTGCGTAGCTGCCGCACATGCCAGGTATCTAAGGGTAGTAAAACCAACGTATGATTATATACACCCTTGCCTATTCCTTCCATGCCTTGGGTCGATGTTAGTATGGATTTTGTATTAGGCCTCCCCATTACCCTACGCCGTCACGACTCAATTTTTGTAGTTGTGGATAGGTTTTCAAAGATGGCTTATTTTATTCTGTGCAGTAGGACAAATGATGCGTCTCACGTCGCTAAGCTTTATTTTAAAGAAGTCGTTAGTCACCGTGGAGTGCCCAAGACCATAGTGTCGGATAGGGACGTAAAATTTACTAGTTATTTTTGGAAGACTCTTTGGATATTAATGGGAACGAAATTATTGTTTTCCTCTGCCTATCATCCCCAAACTGATGGGCAGACGGAAGTGGTTAATCGGAGCTTAGGAAATTTGTTACGATGCCTCGTGAGTGATCACAAGAGCACTTTGGATCTTCTCCTTCCCTATGCCCAATTAGCCTACAATAATTCCAAGAATCGGTCTACGGGTCTGTCTCCAAATGATATTGTCCACGGGTATAAGGCTCATGTGCCGCTTGACTTGGTGTCGTTGCCCCCAACGTACAAGGCAAGTCAGTTAGCACAATCCTTTGCCCAGCACATCCATGATTTACACGCACGTATACGGGACACCTTGACTACGCAATACGACTCTTATCAAGCGCACGCTAATTTACATAGGAGAGTATCAGACTTCAAAATTGGCGATCTAGTTTTAGTCCGTTTGGTTCCCGAACGCTTGACAACTGGCACCGTTAAAAAGTTAGCACCAAAGCGCGCCGGCCCTTTTCGGATTATTAAAAAGCTAGGTGACAACGCTTTCGTTTTGGACTTGCCTGCTGATTGGGGTATCTCCCCCATTTTTAATGTTTCGGATTTAACGATGTTTGTGTCACCACCACAAGAGTTGATTTCTTTGTCGTCTTCTTCTCCCACTAAAAATTCTCATGGGTTGGGGAGTGGTAGTACGGATGATCTCTCTCTTTCGGTCCCCACAGGTATATCATCAGATGGTAAGTTGCCTTCTTTCCTGCCTACTGCTATTATGTTCCCCAGGTTTCCACGGACGTTCTCCACTCCAGAGATGATACTTGATGCTGAGCCTGTTACCACTGCTGATGGCGACACCCACCGCTTTCTCATCCGTTGGCGTGATCAGCCCCCTTCGGATGACTCTTGGGTACTCGAGACGGAGCTGCAGAGTTTGGATGCCGCTCTCCTTCGCCGCTATCGCTTGGACCACGCAACGGAGATGCGTGC
The DNA here is from genome assembly GCA_039583875.1 of Platanthera guangdongensis. Classification (NCBI taxonomy): domain Eukaryota; kingdom Viridiplantae; phylum Streptophyta; class Magnoliopsida; order Asparagales; family Orchidaceae; genus Platanthera; species Platanthera guangdongensis. The sequence continues at coordinate 13,974,029 of CM077160.1, read as the reverse complement.
ATTTGAGCGGGGGAGGATTGATGGCGCGGCCCCTCCTCCACCAGTTGAAGATGATGCTGATGATGCTGTTGATGATCCGGTTGCTAAGGCCATACGACTCAAGGACGTGAGGCGGCACGATGATGCTAACGGACGGCTACGCTACAACCTCCGCCCGCGCTGTGCTACCGCCACGGCAACGCCTTAGTTTTATTTATTTCCTTTTCGTACACTCTATTTTATAATTGTAATATAAAATTATCCTATGCTTATGTGATAATTTTATATTCATTGCATGTGTTGTTGTATTTTCAATTTGAACTATTTTAGTTTTGGTGTGCAATTAGCCATTCGGATGGATGAGATTAAATCTCCATCATGAAGGGCTAAGGCTTATTTGTAACTCCTATTAGCCATTCGGATGGATGAGATTAAATCTCCATCATGAAGGGCTAAGGCTTATTTGTAACTCCTATTTAAAGGAGGCTATCATGAAGAGTTAAGGCAATTGGAAAAGAAACCTAACCCCCCCCCCCCCCCTTGTGGAAATTTCGGCCACCATGGAGAAGTCCATAGCCGCCCCTCCCCTTTGGTGTGAAGCCAAGCCTTGCCTCCTCCATCCCCGTTCGGTGCGACTCCGGCGTGGCTTCCTTCGGTGCGACTCCTTGGAAGAAGGTTGCAAACCATTCGGTGCGACGCCGGTGGATCCGTGGAGAGAGTGATTCTTCCATAGTTATCTCGTGTGAAAGTTTTCCGGTTGGGTAATCTCTTTCCCCTCCCTTGTGTGATTTCTTCTCTTTAGTTGTGGTGGATTTCGCTCATCGTTTTCTCCGGATCTTTAATTTAATCGCTGCAAGTTTTGAATCGAAATCGCCGTTGCAAGGCTTTTATTTCCGGATCAGGTAGATCCTATTTGCTTGAGCGGATCTTGGCCTATTGCCTTGGTCTTGCTCTCAAAAAGGAGTGGCAACCTTTGTGTTTTCTTGGGGAATAATCCGACTCAAATTTCCGATCGTTGTTTTCGAGTCGACCATTCCTCCTTTGTTGTTTGTGCTGCATTTTATGACGAGGAAATATTGTGGGCGATAGGTGTTGTGTAGGTGCGGTAGATCTACGACGTGTTGTGCGTAGGGAGAGCGTTAGCTTCGCGGAGATCTCCGTTTCCGGATAACCCTACATCAAGTTTCCTATCACAAGTGGAACCAAAGAAATTTGAAGAAGCAGTTCTAGACCCACATTGGATTGATGCCATGCAAGAGGAGCTGAATCAGTTCAGAAGATGCAATGTCTGGAAGCTTGTTCCTAAACCAAAAGACCACAATATCATTGAAACAATGTGGATCTTTAGGAACAAATTGGATGAGAATGAGATCATTGTGAAGAATAAAACAAGACTTGTTGCAAAAGAGTATAGACAGGAAGAATGTATTGACTTTGATCAAAACTTTTCCCCAGTAGCAAGACTGGAAGCTATTAGGATGTTCCTTGCTTATGCAACATACCAAGGCTTTAAGGTATTTCAAATGAATGTAAAGTCAGCTTTGCTAAATGGAAATCTAAAGGAAGAAGTCTATGTAGAGCAGCCCTCAGGTTTTGTTGATCCTCTCAAACCTGATTATGTTTATAGACTTAGGAAAGCATTGTATGGGTTGAAACAAGCCCCAAGGGATTGGTATGAACCCCTGTCTAGTTTCCTCACTGTGAACAAATTCTCAAGGGGGAAAATAGACAAGACTCTATTCCTTAGGGAATCTAAAGGAAAAATAATCCTAGATGACATAATATTTGGGTCTACTGAAAGTAATCTTTGCAGAAATTTTGCAAAACTTATGCAAGGAAAATTTGAAATGAGTAGTATGGGGAACTTAAGTTCTTCTTGGGTCTCCAAGTAAGACAAACTGAAGATGGCTTGTCCATATCCCAGTCTAAGTTCACCCTGGAGTTAATAAAGAAGTATGGTATAGAATCATCCACTACCATGAGAACTCCTTTGGGGTCAAGTGTGTCTCTTAGCAAAGATGATGCAGGGAAACCTGTAGATGAAACTTTGTATAGAGGGATAGTTGACTCCCTTCTATATCTGACTGCTAGTAGACCAGATATCATGTATGCTACATGTGCCTGTGCTAGGTACCAAACATGCCCTAAAGAATCTCATTTGACTGCAGTAAAAAAGATTTTGAGATATCTTAAGGGCACACCTTATCTAGGCCTTTGGTACCCTAGGAATGAAGATTTTCTACTGATAGGCTATTCAGATGCAGATTTTGCAGGTTGCAAGGAAGATAGGAAAAGTACTACAGACACCTGTCAATTTCTAGGTGGAAGACTAGTGTCTTGGATCAGTAAGAAACAGACCAGTGTGGAAATCTCCACAGCTGAATCAGATTATGTGGCAGCAGGAAGTTGCTGTGTACAACTATTGTGGATTGAGAACCCGCTAGAATACTATGATATTCAAGTAAGTAGAACACTTTTGCTTTGTGATTCTACAAGTGCAATTTCTATAGCTAATAATCCTGTCTCACATAGTAGGACTAAGCACATAGAAATTAGATACCATTTTCTTAGAGAACATGTAGAGAAAGAGGACAATTCACTAAAATATGTTAAAACTGATTATCAAATTGCTGATATGTTTACTAAGCCTCTAGATGAAACTAAATTCAATAAGTTTAAAATTGAATTAGGAATGTTGAACTTAGAATAGTTTTATAAAATTGGCTAAGTAAAATGGTGTCGACACAAGGAGTTGTCCGTGTCGACACATAGAAGTGGTGTCGACATTCCAGAGAAATGATGTCGACACATCTAGAAAGTCTGTGTCGACACTTTAGAAAAATAGTGTCGACACGTCCAAAGTAGGTGTCGACACATCCAGAAGTGGTGTCGACACTCAGGTTCAATACAGATCTCGTCGAGTAGAGTTTCGACTAATCGTCGAGCGCAGATGTATATGTGTCGACACATAATTTTTGTCAACTATAGTAGTGTCGACACATAGTAGTCAACACCATTGTCGAGACTTAAGTAGTTAGTGTCGACACTTTTCAACAGTGTCGACACATTTAGAGGATTTTGACGCGCCTTTTCACCTTCGTTTTTAGAAAGGTATAAATAGGTCTTCAACATTGTTTGTCGTCACGCTTTCAATAGTTTCGAGACCAAAACTTTGTGTTGACATCTCTCTCATCTAAATTCAAGATTTCTCTAAACCCTAATGGCACCAAAGCTCGAGGAGAACGTCAATTAAGGATATGAGCTAGTACGCAACGCATTGGACCATGCGGAACCAGAAATTAAGGATGCTGTAACCATAATTACTGAGAATGGGTTGGAGTATTTGGTTTTTGAGCCAACCAAGATTTGGAAGAAGGAAGTACTTGAATTCTATGATGTAGCTATGTTGGATTCAACTGGACTCAAGATCAAGTCTGCAGTTCATGGTGCAAAAGTTAAACTGACTATGAAGAGTTTAAGGAAAGCTTTACATCTACCAAGAATTCAAGAGGAAGTAGAAGTGACCTCATCTAAGACTAGGGAAGCGCTACAATGGTGTGGTTTGGATCTCACCTTAAAGATTGGAGCTGCCATAAACAGAAAAGGCATGAATCAGCAAGGCAAATTTCTGTCAGAAATAGTTGGCAAGGTCATCCTCTGCAAGCCAGGGGAACATGATAGGATTTCTACCTACATGTTCAGCCTAATGACAAGGATCATCTATAGACTCAACACTGACTGGTCAGCAGTGATTTTTGAGAATATTAAGGAAAGTCTGAAGAAGCTTAATCTGGGTAGGATAATGAGATTGTACTTGGCTGGAACTATTCCAGAAGTAATGGAACAAGCTACTGGTTCTAAGATAAATCACATAAGGAGGATGGATATAAGGATTATCTCAAGATGGGATAGGGTGTTAACTAAGGACATGCCTACTCCAGAGAAGGAAACACCTCCACAAAAGAAGAAGAAGAAAGCCATAATGACTTCAGAATCCTCCAGTAGTTTAGAGGAGCAAGTAGTTTTCAGTTCTAATGAGGAAGAAGCTGATAATACTGGAAGGTCACCAGTAAGAGATGAAGATGCATAAGTGCAGGGGGAGCAACCATCTGCTAGCCCCATCCACCTGGATCCACTCTAGGGGGAGCCTCACCATGAGGAAGTACCGACTCACTTGGACAGTAAAATGGCAACACAAACCATCCTTGAGGTAATCAGTGAAGTCAATCAATCAATTTTCAATATTGAGAATGAAGTGCTAAATGAAACTTTGTTTGACATTGATCAGACAACTCAGTTACACAGTCAACCACAAGATGTAATCTTGGAAGATACATCTGTTGCTGCTGATGCTCCGGAGATAAAAAACTCTCCAGTCCCTTCTCAACATGAATTTATCCTAGAAGAGCTGTTTCCTGATATTGAGGGGGAGCATGCTGGTTTTGAGGGGGAGAAAACTGTCTTTGAGGGAGTGCAAGCTAATCTTGAGAAAGAGCAAAGTAAAACTGAGACTGAGGAAAAAAGGACTCAGGGGGAGCAACCTAAGATTGCACAGGACTTGTCTCTTAGTCCAAAGGATAGAGTAGACATAGCTAGTACCTCAGCATCTGAGGATGAAGAAGCTTTAAGAGCTAAAAAGAGGAAGCTACAGGTCTTCAAAAGGAGAAGCCAGAGCTACAAGAAGGCACTGCAAACTGTTGCTCCATAGCTTGCCCCAACAATTGATTACAGTTTATTGTTACTATCTTTACAAGTGAAGTTGGATGAGCAAAGAATTGCCATGGAGAAGTATATGGATGAGACTCGCAAAGATCTTCAATTCTCCTTAGCCCAAGACATCAAATCTATAAGATTTGAAGTAAATCAAAATAAGAAGGAAATGACTGACTGTTTCCACAAAGGAGATAATGCAGTAGTTTATCTAGCTACCCATCAAGAAAAGATAAAGACTCAAGTGGATGATATAGCAGTGAAGTAGGGATATGTCTTAGAAAATCAGATTAGAATGAATGATAATCTGACTACATCCCATAATGTAATTGTTACTGAAATGAAGAATATTGCAACTGCCCCAACTGAGGATAAGTCTAAAGCCAGATCAGAGTTTGATAAGGAGAAGTTTGATAAGGACTTCCAGGAAGGCATCACTACTGTCAAAGCAGCTATTACAGATTCTGAAAAGACTCTTTCTGGACTGCTGCTGAAGTTGAGGGGTTTTTTATAAGGATGGAGTTAATTTTCTAGATGAACAGATCAGATTTCAAAAGGATGATCTTAGAGATCATGTGGCTAGAGAAGTCATAAAGGGGGAGAGAGTACTAGTCAAAGCTGGATCTGATCATGCCAAATGGATTTACAATAGCATCAGAGCCACTCTTGGATATCCACCCCCATGTGATGATGACAATGTGGCTGAATCTGGAATAAATCCTGCTATTTTTGGAGGTGAGCCAGCTGAAGTTGCTCAAGTCATTTATCCTCCAGCAGATTTTGAAATGATACATCATGAAGTACAACCAATGTATAGCCCTCCAGAGGGTAATAAAAATAATATCATTGAGAAAGTAGACCAGCCTGTGCCAGAGGAAGTATTGAAAGAGCAAGAAACTCTTTTATCCAAGAAGAGATTTAGAGAACATGCTAAGTTAAAGCCAGATTTTGAGCAGTGGAGCCCTACTTCTAGAAATATCATTCTAATTGCTTGGAAAGCTGCAAAGGACAATATCCTAGAGATGGGTAAATGGTACTCTGAACAAGAGTGGCGAAAGCATGAAGCCAGACAAGAGGCTATTGTACAATATAGAAGGAAGGCAAAACTTGGGAAACTACCTCCTAATGCACATGAGCCTAACAAATATTTCCCAAAGCCTTATCATTATTTTGAAAGACAAAAGATAAGGGCTGAAGAGCTAAAGAAAAAAGATCATAAGGGCAAGAAGTCAGTTGATGACACAGATGTTCCAGTTCAAGCCAAGATTCAATCTGGCAAGGGCATTGTCATCAAGGAGCCAGAGCAGCATTAGAATAGATTTACTAGATTTTATAATTGTAAACTTTTGTGTTAAAATCTATGTAAACTTTTGTTATAGAAAGTATTGGAAGTTGAAACAAAACTATAATGAATGCTCATTGTGTTAGCATTATTATTATTCTGTGATGTTTTGTTTTATAGGTTTTGTTTAAGTATTTTCCATGTCATATAATGTTGTTATACATCATATTGTGTATTTGTTATGTATGATGTATATCATTGACTAAGGGTTATGACTTCTCCAAATAGGGGGAGATTGTCGGGTACATTGGAAAATGTGTACCATATTTGAAGAAGCCTCACCCTACTCAATGATATAGATCAAGGTGTATTTGATGTGTTTTGAGTTTATATGTGCAGGTTAAGTAATTGTAGGAAATGCAGAAAAATTTCTAAGTCCATGTGTCGACACCTAGAGAAGCAGTGTCGACACTTATGAAGGCTTGTGTCGACACTAGAGAAAAGCTGTGTCGACACTTGAAGTAGACTGTGTCGACACGTGGAAAGGCTGTGTCGACACCAGAAGAAACTGTGTCGACATACAGAGGCAGTATCGACATACAGAGAAGCAAAGTCGACATCAACTGTGTCGACACCAAGAGGCAGTGTCGACACACATGAATACTTAGTCGACATCAAATGTGTCGACACCAAGAGGCAGTGTCGACACACATAAGTATTTGTCAACATCAACTGTGTCGACACATAGGACTTGTGTCGACATACAACAAAGCTTCAACAAAGTTAAAGTAAAGAAGTACTTGTGTCGACACAAAGGAGATGTGTCGACACTCAGTAAGCTTCAACAAAGTTAAAGTAAAGAAGTACTTGTGTCGACACAAAAGAGATGTGTCGACATTCAGCAAGTTTCAACAAAGTTAAAGAAAAGAAGGCTTGTGTCGACACACAAAATCAGTGTCGACACATTCTGAAGAAGCAGTGTCGAGAAGCTGTTACAACAACAAAAGAAGTTGTGTCGACACCACCAAGGCTAGTGTCGACACTTAGTCCACTTGTGTCGACACTTAGTCTATTTGTGTCGACACATAATGAAGATCAGTCTCGACACTTTCAGACAGAGACAGTGATTTTAAGAAGTGACTGGATGACTTGACAACTGCTATTTCAACCAGTCTACTGCAACTGTCAAAGCTGTCAGAAGGTTGTTACAAACCGGATCAGCCGGTTACCATGGAGAAAGACTATATAAAGGCTTTCGCCTTCAATAGAAAGTGATGATCAATCATTGCAGAATACAGATTCTGAGCAATACTGAGAGAAGAAATAATACAGAAGATTTTCGACAGAAGATCTAGAAGAAGTTGGAGAGAGAGAGCTCCATCTAAGAAGAGTAGTTGCTGAACCAGGCTGCCAAGAAAGATTCAGATTGTGATCTAAATCTCAAGTCAGAAGCTGATTGAAGATCATCTTCTTAGGAAATTCAACCCTACTGAGTTCAGATTCAAGAAGCTTTGAAGAAAGCTAAGAGAGGTTGATCTCTGCCAAGTTCTTCCAAGAACATTTCAAGAAGCCATCCATCCCTTCTCTTTCTTTCAGGGTGGTGGTCATAAACTTTGTTTAATTAAATTTCTGTAATATCTAATATAGATCTGAGCTGTAAGCCTATTTTATAAAGGCTGAGTGTAAGAGATTTAGATCTCTGAGTGTAGGTCTTGTTGAAGACTGAGGTAGGTCCTTATGCCTGAGTTGTAGGAGACTGTGTTCTCTGAGTGTAGGCCATGGTGAAGGCTGAGGTAGGGCTGTTTGCATGAGTTATAGGAGTGGGGACACTCTGAGTTGTAGAAACCTGGTTTGGGTTCTGAGCTACTGTAAGGTCTGAGGATCTGAGGAGAAGTGCAGAAGTTAGGCCGAATCTAGTACACTGCTAGATAGGCAAAGGGGGAAAGTCGATGTACCTAGACCTTGGGGAACCACTATAAAACTCTGTGTGCACTCTGTGTTGAATTATTTATGTGATTGCTGTGTTGTGAAGTAGTAGAATTTGCAAGTTCTGGTGAATTAACTAAACATAGTTTCTGCCTTAAAAGCAAAATAAAAAGTACACCTATTCACCCCCTCTAGGTGGTTAGGCATTAATTCTTTCAAGTGGTATCAGAGGGAGGTTTCTCAAAGAAGGACTTAACAGTCAGAGTGAGATCCTTAAGGCAGATTTAAGAATCAAGAAAAATCAAGAAAATGGGTTCAAGTAAAAATCATAAGGAACTAGGTTCAATGAAACTACCCATATACAGAAAGGAGATCTTTGGCATCTAGAAAGAAAGGGTCAGGCTATTTATAGAGGCTTCTGATCCAAGGATCTATATTACAGTCAAACAAGGTCCTAATATACCAATGAAGATTTCAATTATGGATGCTAACCAAAGAATTTCCAAGGATTATTTAGAGATGACCAAAGATGAGATCATCTTGGCAACTATGGATAAGAGGGCCCAAAACATTATAGTAAGTGCCATAGATGATTCTACCTTTCAAAATTTGATTCACTGCAAGACTTCAAAGGAAATGTGGGATACTTTGATAGTCTACATGGAAGGTTCTGAAGAAGTAAGACAAGATAGAAAATCTATGCTAAACTAGGAGTATGAGAGTTTCAGACAAGGAAAGTCTGACAGTATCACTGAGTGCTACAAAAAGTTCTATAGAATAGTTAATGAGTTGATGTCCTATGGGAGAATCTTCAGTACTTATGAACTGAATGATAAATTCTTAAGATCCTTGACAAAGGATTGAGACACTAAGATTTGTGCCATTAGAGAAGTGGACAAACTTGCAGATATTTCTCCTCCAACATTGTTTGGAAAGTTGCTGTCATATGAGATGCAACTTATGGCTAGGAAAGGGGAAGAGAAGAGTGCAAAAGGTGAGCATAGAGAAAAGTCTGTGGCCTTTAAGGTTGAAGACACTAAGAAAAATAGGAGGATGTCTCCATCACCTCCTAAGATTGTTGCTGAAACTGCTTCAGAAAATTCAAACAATCAGAATTCAGACAGCAGTGACTCAGATGAGGATTTTGCAGCATTAACTAGACAGTTTCAGAGATTTCTGAAGAAGAAGCAGTAGAAGTCTAAGCCTTCCACATCTAAGCCTAATGATGACTATTATCAAAAGAGGAAGTCATCTAGGAAAGACAGGACCAAGTCTAAGCCAAGCAAGTCTACAACATCAAAGATTGTTTGCTACTGTTGTAATAGGCCTGGACATGTAGTGGCTGAATGTCCAGATAAAAGAAAAGAGTCTGGTGATTAAAAGAAGGCTCAACACCAGAGCAAGAAGGAGAAATCCTTTGTTGCTAAGAAGGAGAAGACATTGTCAGATCAGTCATCTTTAGAATCAGAATCTGAAGCTGAGGCTTACATTGGTTTGTTTTCTGCAGATGAAGAAGAAGAGTTTTTACAAGTGTTGAACTCAATATATGAACAAGAAGACCATCAGTGCAAGGGACTGATGGCTGTATCAGAAGAAGACAAGTGTCAGGATCAGCCTGGTCCCAGTAAGGTACAATGTCTTTCAGATTGCAATACTGAGTCAGAGTCAGCAACATCTGCATCAAGTGATGTGGATGAGTCTGAGTTTGAAGGTGATATTCATCAACTGATCGATGAATATAAAGATTTATTGCCGGCACTTAAGAAGAGCAAAACCTGGCCAAATCTCAGGCTAAGGAAATTGCAGACCTTAAGATGGCTGCATTAGATTCAGAGAAGTTGCTAGATCAAAAACTGAATGAGATTGCCAGATTGAAAAACATAACTGTTATTCAAATGTGCACAATCACATTCAAGAATGATCAGATTAGAAATCTGGAGGTTAGACTTCAGAAAGAGAAATAGATTGTGGCTACCTTTTCTAAACATAAATCTGTTTTACCCTTGATTGATGAGTTTGTACCTCAAAAGGGTAAGACTTGATTAGGGTTTAAAAAACCTGCCTGGACTGCTAGGTCCAAATCTAAAGGCAAAGCCCCAGCACAAAACAAGAAGCCTGCTGTAGATAATTCAGCTAGGGTTGTACCTAAACAAAGGTACAACAAGTTTGAGTGCTGGTGTTGTGGCAAGGTAGGCCACTTTGCCTTAGATTGTTGGCACAATTCTAGTGTCAAGGAGAGTAGCAATCTGCCTGCTAGAAGAGCTATAAGTAGATTTGTTAAAGTACAGACTAACTTGCATCAAGGACCCAAAAGTTATTTGGGTTCTAAGGTTAAGTAATCTGTGTTGCAGGTGAGTCCAAGTTGCCATGCCCCAATATGGTACTTGGACAGTGGATGTTCCAGGCACATGACTGGAACAAGCGGGTTGCTGAAGGACTACACACCTATCATAGATGGCCATAAAGTAACCTTTGGTGGTTCTGAAAAAGGAATCATTAAAGGATTTGGTAACATTTCTAGTAACCTAATTACTATCACTCAAGTGGCCTATGTGAAAGGTTTGAAACATAACCTTATAAGCATAAGTCAGCTGAGTGATTTAGGATATGACATTTCATTTATTAAGAATGGATGTCATATAAAAAGGTCAAGTGATCAAAATGTCATATTGACAGGATATAGAAAAAGAAATGTTTATTGTCTTAACTTTGAGTGTGAGAACAATGTTTCTCCTATTTGTCTTGTAGCTGATGAAAGAGTCTCACATTATGTTAAATGGTACAAGAGGCTGGCTCATCTTAACTATAAGACTATTAGCCAACTCTTTAGCAAAGAGTTAGTGAGGAATGGTCCTCAAGTTAAGTGTATAAAGGATGAGATATGCTCAGCTTGTCAAAAAGGCAAGCAGACCAAATCCACCTTTCATAGCCTTGAAAACAAGGATTTAGTGAGGTGTCTATACCTCTTGCATATGGATTTATTTGGTCCTATGTCAGTTCATAGTATAGGTAGGAAGGTCTACACATTTGTGGTGGTAGATTACTATTCTAGATACTCCTAGGTGTTCCTTCTAAGACAAAAATCTGAAACCCCAAGTGTCTTATATAGTTTTGTTAAACAAATTCAGAATGAGTTGGACAGTACAGTGGTCAAAATCAGAAGTGACCATGGTACTGAATTTCAGTCTGAAAGTATGACAAAACTGTGTGAAGAATTTGTGATTTTTCAAGAATTTTCCTCACCTAGAACACCTCAGCAAAATGGTATTACTGAAAGGAAGAATAGAACATTGATAGAGGCTGGTAGAACTCTATTGAGTGACACTTCTCTCCCAGAATATTTCTGGGCTGAGGCAGTAAACACTGCATGTCATGTGATCAATAAAGCTACTATCACCAAGAACCACAAAAAGACTCCCTATGAGATTGTGAAGGGCAAAAAACCAAACTTATCCTATTTCAGGATCTTTGGCTGCAAGTGTTATATACTTAACAATGGGAAGTCTTATCTAACTAAGTTTGCTGCCAAATTCCAAGAGGGGATCTTTGTTGGGTATAACAATAGTAGTAAGGCTTATAGGGTCTACAACTTGGTTACTCAAGTTGTAGAAGAGTTTGTACATGTAGTCTTTGATGAAACAAGACTAATTAACTGTGAGTTGTCAAGTAGTATTTGTAGTTCTACAGGTATAAATGAGAGAATGGACAAGCTTACCATTACAGAAGAATCAACTACAAATCAGGAAGTGGAAAATGGTGGCTGCTGTCCAGGGGGAGTACAAGACTTACTAGATGTTGAAGAACATCAAGAGGTACAACTTAATGAAGAGGCTGGAGGTGTACAACCTGAAGATAGACTACCTCCAGATAATAGACACTTAAAGGATCATCCAGCAAATCAGATAATTGGTGATCCAAGATAAGGAGTGCAAATAAGAAGCAGGAATCTGAGCACAGTTCTTTGCTCCAGTTTTCTATCACAAGTGGAACCAAAGAAATTTGAAGAACCAGTTCTAGACCCATATTAGATTGATGTCATGCAAGAGGAGCTGAATCAGTTCAGAAGATGCAAGGTCTGGAAGCTTGTTCGTAAACCAAAAGACCACAATATCATTGGAACAAAGTGGATCTTTAGGAACAAATTGGATGAGAATGGGATCATTGTGAAGAATAAAGCAAGACTTGTTGCAAAAGGGTATAGGCAGGAAGAAGGTATTGACTTTGATCAAACCTTTACCACAGTAGCAAACTGGAAGCAATTAGGATGTTCCTTGCTTATGCAACATACCAAGGCTTTAAGGTATTTCAAATGGATGTAAAGTCAGCTTTCCTAAATGGAAATCTAAAGGAAGAAGTCTATGTAGAGCAGCCCTCAGGTTTTGTTGATCCTCTCAAACATGATTATGTTTATAGACTTAGGAAAGCATTGTATGGGTTGAAACAAGCCCCAAGGGATTGGTATGAAACCTTGTCTAGTTTCCTCATTGAGAACAAATTCTCAAGGGGGAAAATTGACAAGACTCTATTCCTTAGGAATCTAAAGGAAAGATAATCCTAGTCCAAATATATGTTGATGACATAATATTTGGGTCTACTGAAAGTAATCTTTGCAGAAAGTTTGCAAAACTTATGCAAGGAAAATTTGAAATGAGTAGTATGGGGGAACTTAAGTTCTTATTGGGTCTCCAAGTAAGACATACTGAAGATGGCTTGTCCATATCCCAGTCTAAGTTCACCCTGGAGTTAATAAAGAAGTATGGTATGGAATCATCCACTACCATGAGAACTCCTATGGGGTCAAGTGTGTCTCTTAGCAAAGATAATACAGGGAAACCTGTAGATGAAACTTTGTATAGAGGGATAGTTGGCTCCCTTCTATATCTGACTGCTAGTAGACCAGATATCATGTATGATACATGTGTCTGTGCTAGGTACCAAGCATGCCCTAAAGAATCTCATCTGACTACAGTAAAAAGGATTTTGAGATATCTTAAGGGCACACCTTATCTAGGCCTTTGGTACCCTAGTAATGGAGATTTTCTACTGATAGGCTATTCAGATGCAGATTTTGCAGGTTGCAAGGAAGATATGAAAAGTACTACAGGCACCTGTCAATTTCTAGGTGGAAGACTAGTGTCTTGGTGCAGTAAGAAGCAGACCAGTGTGGTAATCTCCACAGCTGAATCAGAGTATGTGGCAGCAGGAAGTTGCTGTGCTCACCTATTATGGATTCAGCACCGACTAGAAGACTATGGTATTCAAGTAAGTAGAACACCTTTGCTTTGTGATTATACAAGTGCAATTTCTATAGCTAATAATCCTGTCTCACATAGTAGGACTAAGCACATAGAAATTAGATACCATTTTCTTAGAGAACATGTAGAGAAAGAGGACATTTCACTAGAATACGTTAAAACTAATTATCAAATTGCTGATATGTTTACTAAGCCTCTAGATGAAACTAAATTCAATAAGTTTAAAATTGAATTAGGAATGTTGAACTTAGAATAGTTTAATAAAATTGGCTAAGTAAAATGGTGTCGACACAAGGAGTTGTCCGTGTCGACACATAGAAGTTGTGTCGACATTCCAGAGAAATGATATCGACACATCTAGAAAGTCTGTGTCGACACTTCAGAAAAATAGTGTCGACACATCCAGAGTAGGTGTCGACACATCCAGAAGTGGTGTCGACACTTAGGTTCAATACAGATCTCATCGAGTAGAGTTTCGACTAATCGTCGAGCGCAGATGTATATGTGTCAACACATAAATTTTGTCGACTATATTAGTGTCGACACATAGTAGTCAACACCATTGTCGAGACTTAAGTAGTCAGTGTCGACACTTTTCAATAGTGTCGACACATTTAGAGGATTTTGACGTGCCTTTTCACCTTCGTTTTTAGAAAAGTATAAATAAGTCTTCAACATTGTTTGTCGACACGCTTTCAATAGTTTTGAGACCAAAACTTTGTGTCGATATCTCTCTCATCTAAATTCAAGATTTCTCTAAACCCTAATGGCACCAAAGCTCGAGGAGAACGTCAATGAAGGATATGAGCTAGTACGCAATGCATTTGACCATGCGGAACCAGAAATTAAGGATGTTGTAACCCTAATTACTGAGTGAAAGTCCACCTAGTGTCGGCTATGTGCACCTATGGGGGGGGGGGAATAGGTGACGTGTGGTTCTTTTGCGGAATTTACAGATGTACCTGCACAATAAAAACAACAAACACAGCACACAGAAAACACAGCAAATTTATAGTGGTTCCCCGACTTGGGTACATCCACTTTCCCCCTTCGACCTATCTCCCCAATAAGGGACGACTCGGTCACTTCACCAACGGGATTGAAATCCAATCCCTGCACTAACGGAAGGAGCCCTTCCACACGTGAGAGTCAACACTCTCACAAATTGGGTTGCACCCAACCCTTACAACACGGAACAAAAGTTCCTTTACAATAAAATAAAAGTAGAATGTACACGTGATACAAACTTCTCTTGGAGACTCCGGTGTTCCTCTTTGTTCGACGACGTGTTCTTGAAGTCGATGAAGAGTCTACGACCTTGGTCTCTCTTGGAGAGGATTTCCCCGGAACCGGCGGCGGCACACGAGCGGCGGCTAGCTTCGGGATCGGCGGCTACGATGAAGAGCAGCTGCTGAACTTGGAGATCCAAACTTCGTTGCGAAGCAAGCTCGGTCTACCAACGGTCACACGAGGATCGGTCGTCTCGATCGATTCGGATGGGAAGAGTTTCCGATCAACAAATCGAGAGACAAAGGATCTCTGGATAGACGCGTGAGACTCAAGCCTTGCTAAGCTACTGTCGCCGGAGATCGGGAAGAAGATCTATCGGTGGCGGCGACGGACTTGCGCGAGCGGCGACGGAGGCGGCGGAGAAGAGAGATCGCGATATTAGGGTTTCGTGCTCGGGTTCTTTCTCTGTCTCGTACTGTTCAAAATACCCGAGTATAAATACTGTAGCTACCCCAATAAGACCGTTTGTGGGACCACAGAATAATCCCCAAATCCCGGTCCAGATATTAAACAGCGGCAGAATCCAGTTCAGGGAATTAGCTGAGACAGAATCCGGTTCAGGAAATTAACTGAGAAAGCGCCAAGTCAAAATCGACGAGAATCGCAGACGATTCTCGACGAATCGGCGAGAATCACCAAGTGATTCTCAACGATTCTCGACGAATCACTTGTTGATTCTCAGCGGATTTTACTTGGTATTCATGGGCTGCTTGACCACAGGTTCGGCGGGAATTACAAGTGATTCTCGACGATTCGACGAGAATCGCCTAGTGATTCTCGCCGATTCGGCGAGAATCACTTGGTGATTCTCGTCGAATTTGCCTTGGACGATTTTTCGTCTTCCACCTAGGAGCTGCTCCTTGATCCTCCATGCTCCTTGTCTTCTCTTGCATATGAGCGGCCCTGTACTTGAAAGTAAGTGCACTCCAATAAGAGAGTACACATAGGCCAACACATGATCTGCTCAACGAGGGATTATGTCGTGCAGACCCGTGTATATTGACCTACTGCACCCTGACATTGGTGTGCACTTAGCGTGAGAAACTGCAAGTACACCTTGAAAAAGTTTATCAAATACATAGTCTATTGACCTTAGCTTGTCCAGGGGCTTCTTCAAATCAGGTACATTGTGGATACAATACCCAACAATCTCCCCCTATTTGAAGAAGCCTAAACCCTACAAGCTAAGGTGAATAGAGCAAATGAAAAGGAAAGCAACTGAAGACCATAAACGTAACATCATTAAGTGGAGACATCTCTTACCAATACCGAGTGCTTGGGAGCAAGCTGGAGCCACCTTAGCCTTGACCCGAGAGGGTTATCTCCCCCTTTTCTTTGGCTTCGGCAAATCGGGGTCAGGAACCTTTGGCCCTTAGCTCCCCTCAGTTCTTGCATCTGTACTCACGCTGGAGTTCCCGGCTCCCCCTCAGATTATGCACGAGTTGGGAGCCTCTGTAGTCTTCATTCTTCATAATTGAGCATCCCCAATTCTGTCTTGAAAAGATTGAACTTTGCCTCGTCTAGGGGCTTTGTGAATATATCAGCAATCTGCTTGTCCGTGGGGACATAACAGAGAGAGATATCCTTGTTCTCCACGTGCTCCTGAATGAAGTGGTAGCGTACTTCAATATGCTTCGTTCTGCTGTGCGACACCGGATTGTTGCAATGGCAATTGCACTGAGGGAGTCGCAGTACATTGGAACTTCCTTGAACTGAAGGTTGTAGTCGGCCAACTGATTTCTGATCCAAAGGAGTTGTGCGCAACAGCTTCCTGCCGAGATATACTCGGACTCTGCTGTGGAGGTTGCAACACAGTTCTGTTTCTTGCTGTTCCATGAGATAAGCCTCCTGCCGAGAATTGACACGTCCCGGAGGTGCTTTTCCTGTCATCCCTGCTCCCTGCAAAATCAGCATCTGAAAAGTCTATTAGCTCGACATCATTGTTCCTCGGTACCACAAGCCAAGATTAGGAGTACCTTTAAGGTATCTTAGAATTCGCTTTGCAGCGACATAGTGAGATTCCTTAGTGTTCACCTGATATCGGGCACATACACATGTGGAGAACATAATATCCGGTCTACTGGCAGTAAGGTAAGCAGGGATCCAATGATGCTTCTGTATTTGGTTTCATCGAAAGGTTTACCTTTCTCATCCTTATCCAGAGACATGGTGGATCCCATTGGAGTCCTCATAGAGGTTGCACTCTCCATACCGAATTTCTTAAGGAGTTCATTTGTTAACTTCGTCTGAGAGATGAAGATTCCATCCTCAGACTGTTTCACTTGAAGGTCTAAGAAATACTTGAGCTCTCCCATACTGCTCATTTCAAACTTTCCTTGCATAAGTTTGGAAAACTTTTTGCAAAGATTGTTGTCCGTTGAGCCGAATATTATGTCATCGACATAGATTTGCACCAGCAAAATCTTGGCTTTGACTTCCCGGAGAAACAATGTTTTATCTATTTTACCTCTGGAGAACTTGTTCTCAAGAAGAAAACTAGATAAAGTCTCATACCAAGCTCGTGGAGCTTGTTTCAACCCATATAAGGCCTTATTAAGAAAATAAACGTGATTGGGATAAGTAGGGTCGACAAAACCTGGGGGTTGAGCGACGTATACTTCCTCTTTCAGGTCTCCGTTCAGGAATGCTTAGTCGACACCAAGAGGCAGTGTCGACAGACAGGAATACTTAGTCGACATCAAATGTGTCGACACCAAAAGGCAGTGTCGACACACAGAAGTATTTATCAACATCAACTGTGTCGACACACAGGACTTATGTCGACACACAGCAAAGCTTCAACAAAGTTTAAGTAAAGAAGTACTTGTGTCGACACAAAGGAGATGTGTCGACACTCAGTAAGTTTTAACAAAGTTAAAGTAAAGAAGTACTTGTGTCGACACAAAGGAGATGTGTCGACATTCAGCAAGTTTCAACAAAGTTAAAGAAAAGAAGGTTGTGTCGACACACAGAATCAGTGTCGACACATTCTGAAGAAGCAGTGTCGAGAAGCTGTTACAACAATAAAAGAAGTTGTGTCGACACCACCAAGGCTAGTGTCGACACTTAGTCCACTTGTGTCGACGCTTCGTCTATTTGTGTCGACACATAATGAAGATCAGTCTCGACACTTTCAGACAGAGACAGTGATTTCAAGAAGTGATTGGATGACTTGACAGCTGTCATTTCAACTGGTCTACTGCAACTATCAAAGCTGTCAGAAGGTTGTTAGGAACCGGATCAGCCGGTTACCATGGAGAAAGACTATATAAAGGCTTTCTCCTTCAACAGAAAGTGATGATCATTCATTGCAGAATACAGATTCTATGCAATACTGAGAGAAGTAATAATACAGAAGATTTCGATAGAGGATCTAGAAGAAGTTGGAGAGAGAGAGCTCCATCTAAGAAGAGCAATTGCTGAACCAGGCTGCCAAGAAAGATTCAGATTGTGATCTGAATCTCAAGTCAGAAGCTGATTGAATATCATCTTCTCAGGAGATTCAACCCTACTGAGTTCAGATTCAAGAAGCTTTGAAGCAAGCTAAGAGAGGTTGATCTCTGCCAAGTTCTTCCAAGAACAGTTCAAGAAGCCATCCATCCCTTCTCTTTCTTTCAGGGTGGTGGTCATAAACTTTGTTTAATTAAATTTTTGTAAGATCTAATATAGATCTGAGCTGTAAGCCTATTTTATAAAGGCTGAGTGTAAGAGATTTAGATCTCTGAGTGTAGGTCTTGTTAAAAACTGAGGTAGGGCCTTGTGCCTGAGTTGTAGGAGACTGTGTTCTCTGAGTGTAGGCCTTAGTGAAGGCTGAGGTAGGGCTGTTTGCCTGAGTTGTAGGAGTGGGGACACTCTGAGTTGTAGGAACCTGGTTTGGGTTCTGAGCTACTGTAAGATCTGAGGATCTGAGGAGAAGTACAGAAGTTAGGCCGAATCTAGTACACTGCTAGATAGGCGAAGGGGAAGTTGATGTACCCAGACCTTGGGGAACCACTATAAAAATCTGTGTGCACTCTGTGTTGAATTATTTTTGTGATTGCTGTGTTGTGAAGTAGTATAATTTGCAAGTTCTGGTTAATTAACTAAACAGAGTTTCTGCCTTAAAAGCAAAAGAAAAAGTACACCTATTCACCCCCCTCTAGGTGGTTAGGCACTAATTCTTTCATATAGTTTCAAATCGGGATGGTAGATTAACCTCCAATGAGTGGCAAAGTGTTCAGGCATATTTAGGAACAAAACTGGCATTCAAACGACATTCCACTCTCAGACGGACGAGCAAACAGAGCGCACAAACCGGACTTTGGAGGATCTCCTTCAGCTATTCTTAGTGGATAAAAAAGAACCATAAGAGCCGTTACTACTTTTGGAACACCCTATTACTAATTTGGGTCAGGATCACTATGTCTTTAGGAAACCTGTTTTTGACCTCTTGTATAGATCTAAAGGTCAACTAGAATTAAGTCTAAGGGTTAGTACTTAGGTTTGGAAGCTGCCCTCAAGACCAAGGATTTTCAGTTTGCAGACTAAGTCATCGAATCTCAGCTCAGTACGACGAATCGTCGAACTCCAATCGACGATCGTCTAGCTCAACTTCGATGGATCGTCGAACTCCATTCGACGATCGCTAAGCTCAACTTCAACACATCGTCGAACTCCATTCGACGATCTGCGAGCTCAGTTCGACGATCTGTACTCAGTATTGTTTCTCTATCTTTGAGCTCAGTTCGACGATAGTTGAGCTCAGATCGACGATCTCTGTTGTTGTATAAGTCCAAATCGCTGAGCTCAGTTCGACGATAGCAGAGCTCAGTTCGACGTTTTTTTGATGAGTTAAAGGATTTTTCAAGAATCAAATTCAGAACAGTTAAGGAGTTATTCAGCAATTAATTCAGAGATTTTCTAGCAGTTTTCATTTATTCTGGACCAAGTTTCAAAGGATTATCAAGGAATGTTTCTTTGGACTTTCCTCCAGAAGACAAAGGCATTTAAGGATGCAATTAATGACAGGCCAACGATATTCTTGACAGAGGATGATTTTCTATTCAGAACCAGAGAATAAAACTCAAGATTTTTTGAATCTCTCCAACACTAAGAATAGACAGCACAGATAAGCAGAACAAGAAGAAGAAGAACAAAACATTCTATGCTACAATATTCTCTGAACAACATCTTTCTCAACATCTTTTTGTTCACAAGAGAAAAGGAGAAAGACTGTAGACATTCTTTGTCTAAAAAGAATTCATACAGAACACACACCAAAGGAGATCAACAAATCTGAAATCTTCAGATCACCTTTGATTCAAGTATTCAAGGCCAATCTTTCAAAGACTCCCGACACCTAACATTTCAGCTGTTGCTGAGATCATCAATTGCTGGAGATCATTTTCTGAAGGCCTATCACCCTACAGCAAAGCTTCATTTCCTGAACATCTCAAGAACTCAGGGGGAGCTTTGACAACATCAAATCCACATAGTCTTCTCAGCTGCTTTGAGAAAGAGAAGACTCCATAACTCTCTCATCCCCATCTCTGTAAAGGGTTTTTCAAACTCCCTTCAAAGGTTTGTGCTTGGTTTTTGAGCACCTTGTCAAAAGCTCATTTGTGGCAAGACACCTGATCAAAAAATCTGATTTGGTTTTTTGAGCACCTTATCAAAAGCACTCATTGGGCCCAGGACACCTGATCAACTCATCCTGCAGTGGATTCCTACCTAGGGTGGTAGAAGAGTGGATGTACCCAAGTTTAGGGGAACCACTATAGCTCCTTGTGTCTTCTGGCTTGCTTGTCTTTCTTTTTATTTCTGGCTGTGATTGTTTTGTTATTAGTTAGGATCTGTGATTAGTTTCTTTTGTAGGTTGTAATTAGTTATCTGCTGTGATTAGATTTAATAATTGCTTCCCTATTCAATCAGATTACAACAACTATTGTAAAAAGTTTTTAAGCACCATACTCTATTCACCCCCCTCTAGAGTATATCATCTAGCTGCACTTTCAATTGGTATCAGAGGGAGGTTTGGTTAAACATACCAACCTTGGCTCGCCTTGCTAATGCTACACTGAACCCAAAAATTCCTAGTTAGATCTGTTTTCTTTTGAGTTTATTATTAGATTTTGTTTTCACAAATCATGGCCCAAAACAAATATTATGCTAGCACCAGACCTCCAGTGTGCAATCTATCCAAGTTTGCACTTTGGAAAAGGAAGAATTAGATTATACATGAATTCTATTGACGAGGATATTTTTAATTCTGTTTTGACAGTTTGTCCAAGACCTCCAGAGAACACAAGCACAAATGCTATTCCACCTCCATCAGGAACAGATGCTGATATCAAGAAGTGGAGGTAGCTGATGCAAAGGCTATGAACATCTTAGCCCAGACCATATCTGATGACATCTTTCAAAAGGTGGCTGAATGTAATTCAGCAAAGGAAATATGGGATAAACTCTCTGAAATAGTCTCAGGTTCAGCTGATGAAAGAAAGGACAGCAGATCCCACATCATATCTCAATATGAGAATTTCAAGAAGGGAGAAACTGAGTCAGTTACAGATATGTATAACAGGCTCAGTCTTATAGTCAATGAACTCAAGATCTTGGATAAGGAGATATCACTAACTGAACTTAATGACAAAATCCTAATGTGCTTCCCAAGCATTGGGACTCAAGAATTTGGCAATCAAGGATGCCAGAAGTTTGAATGAGATCACCACAAAAGCTCTTTTGGGCAAGCTCAAATCTTATGAGCTGCTAATCAAAAATAGAGAAGAAGAGCAGAAGGCTGCCTCACCAGCCACAAGAAAAGAGAAGACAATAGCCTTCAAAGCAACTGAAGATTAGCCTGAAGACAAAGTCACAGGAAATGATGAACTGCTCAGTCTATTGGCCAAAAGATTTTACAAAATGGCCAGAAAGGACTTCAGAAAGAGAGATCATACAAGGAGCATGATAAGCCAAGGTATGATAAGTCAAATAATAAGGAAATTGTTGCTTTGGTTGAAGGAAACCAGGGCACATTGTACCTGACTGTCCAGAGAACAAAAACAAGGTTAGAAGGGACAAGAAAGAAAGAAGAAAGGAGAAAGACTTCAAGAAGAATGGCAATGGCAAACCCTCCTCTAGCAAGAACAAACACACAAGGAAGGGATTTGTTGCTGAATCCTGGAGTGAAACTGAAGAGGAATCAGAAGCCTCATCCAGCTCTAGTGATGATGAAGATGATGTAGAAGAGAAGGAGTTCTGCATGATGACAATCAATGCCTCATAACATAATTTAGATGAAGAAGAGTCAGAGTCAGACTTAGAGACTCAACTTGAAGAAGACCAGGTAATTAGCTCTTTTGATTTCAATTCAGAGGACTTTAAATCTGAGTTTAAAGCATTATGTTTAGACTTACTAAAATTTGAGGAAGAAATTATCTCTCTCAGAAATCATTTATCTGAACATAATACCTTAAAGTCAGAAAACCTCAAACTCTCTCAGGAGTTGGAGTGCTGTAGGGAGCAGATAGCTTCACTGAAAGGTGAGCTATCAGAGGCCAAGAAGCTTGAAGAATCCCTTAATGGGAGAAGTATCAAGCTGATGGACATCACAAGCATAGTGAACTCCAGATTTAATAGTACACTGGGCTGGGTGCTTCATCCAGCCAACCTATAGTTCTAACAACCCCAATCAAGTTCATTTCTGATAAAGGGAAGGGAGTTGTAGAGGTAGCTAGGAAAAATTCTGATCTGCCCAAGAAAACTAAGTTCCAGCAGAAATCGTCAAACGGAGCTCGACAATCGCCGAACGCAGATCGACGATCTCAGGCAAAATCGTCAAACTCAGGTCGACGATCTCAAGTTCCCGAACTCTGCCACAGTTGACCGTCGAACGGAGCTCGACGATCGACCCAAGCATCGAACGCAGCTCCACGATCGTCGAACAGAGGTCAGAGCTCTGGAAATTCTTTCAAGGGCAATTCAAAATCCAATCCTAGGGGTCCTTCATCCCAAATCCTTAACCCTTTAGAATGGATAATACCTCCAAGGAGATATCATCCTGAAGGTTATAAGAGTCAACCTGTGATGTCTTTTATTCTAAGTTTAAAGGTTATCAACTAGGCCTAAGGTAAACTGGGTCAAAAACAAATGAATTATTTATGTGCGTGAAGACCTATCCAACATCTAACCAACAATGGTACTTGGATAGTGGGTGCTCTAAGAACATGACAGGAAACAAAGGACAACCTCACATCCTTTAAAGCCAAGCTTGGACCCAAAGTTATCTTTGGTGATTCAATATTTGGACAAACTAAAGGATATGGTGCAGTCCAAATTGGATCAGTAACATTCAAGAAGGTAGCTATGTGAAGGACTGAAGCACAATTTGATAAGCATCAGTCAGTTATGTGATGAAGGCTACCAGTTGACTTTCAGCAAAGCCATTATGCAAGATCAAGTCAGAGGACAAACACAACTATGTTGACAGGTAAAGGAAAAGGTAACAACTATATAGTAGATTTTCCTCATTTCGATGATTAGATAGTGTGCCTGTTCAATTATGTCTGTAGATCCCCTAATATTATGGCATAAGAGGTAGGACAACTTAAACCTTTAGAACTATTGCTCGGCTCATCCAAGGACAACCTTGTTAGAGGATA